>APFE030226177.1:0-106474 GCA_000404065.3 Pinus taeda | reverse complement strand
GTGTAATCTATGTCTAATTTATGTCTTAATGTGACCCCTCCTAGCGAATAAACTAAAACCACATCATGCAATAAAAAATAAAGCCTCGGTAATACAAATGAATGATTAAATTCTCATTTCACTGAATTAAGTAATAATAAGTGGTGTTATAGGAATTTATTGAGGTGTGACACCCGCGTCTTTTATTTCCATTGATGGCAAGGTCGATGAATAGTGCATATCCAAAAACTTTTATCAGGAATTGTTGTCATTTGTTTCTATATAATTGACGAGAGATTAGATTAGATTTTGTCTGATCAAATCATACAATAAATGCTCATGTTTAATAGTTTTTCTTTTCGCAACAAATTGGTTTTTGATATCCCTTCATATCTTCATGGGACTTGTCCAATGTCTAATGCATTTTTGACTAAGTAACCACAATACACAATGCATTTTTAGTGGTTTCGTTTGGGATAGGGTGAATTTTTGTATTTTTTTTTCTCAAATTCAAGTCCGATAAAAGGCAATTTTTATACTCGCTAATATAGTTGGTTGAATTGAACCAATTAGATTTTGAATAAATAAATTTATATATAATAAAAAATAATAAAATTTAATTACTAATGTTAAACTATAAAAGAACAACATCAGATTTTTTTGGTGGAACACAATTGATAGTCAATTAAAAAAAATGAATGCTAGACATATATAATAAGTCTTTTCAATAATTACGAGCAATGTAGCCCTTGTTCAAATGTTGCAGTTGGTTCAAACATTTCAAAGTTCAAGAATTAAACTAAATGGCACGAAATGTTAGCTATGTAGCCTTGTTATATACCATATCACCCTTTATTTTCTTTTATTACATTTCACTTGCTGTATTATATACCTAATATGTGTTTCACATATTATGTATTAACCATAAATCTTATAAGGTAGTCTTGATATAATGGGTTTTACAAGAAAAGTTATATGCAATATGCAATATGTTTAAACAAGCCATAATTATAGCAATATGGATATATTACATTATATATAATATAAACCTATATAAAGTGTATAACATAATAGTTTTAGAATAATGTTTTATATTTTATATATGCGTATATTTAGTGTTATTAAACAATCTTAAAGGAAGAAAGTAAAGTTCCAAAATGATGAAAGCAGTAGGACCAAGGATCGAAACAAGAGATATGATCAAGTCCTCGAAAATGAAGAGGTTAGAAAGCGAGATAACAAGGATAAGAGAAGGAATCACTGACTGACTAATGAAGTGCAAGAAGGGAACTTTTTCAAAAGTTTAAAAGGGGACCCTTCATTTTATTAAAAAATAAAGGGGAGTTGTTGGAGAGTCAACATGGATCCATTTCCACTTTTGGAGCCTTCATATTTTTTCAAGTTCCGAGACAATGTTTTAATAGCTCTGACTAGATTTCTAGGATGTAGGCACATACCTAAATCATATATTTTATTGATTAGACTAGTTTCTTGGACACCATCAATATTATTATCATGGATATGTAAAATGTCATGGATATTTCATCGATAATTTGTCACAATAGATTTCATAATAAAAAATGAAATGTATACTATGAAGGTAAAATTCATTTATACTCCATATTTTTTTAATTATTGGTTTGTTGTTTATGCATGAAATAGATCAAATGTGGTAAAGCTTAGGGGTTTGTGGGGGGCGCGTGGGTAGGGGCTCGCCCATACTTTCCTAAATGTCTACTTAGCCTCATTATACCTCACCTGACCTTCCACTCGCCCATCGACCCGCCTGCCCGTTAGAGGGGAGCATGGGTAGGGGGATGGGTTGGTATACAAATAACAAATTTATGGTATATTTTCGTTGTTAATTTAAGTTAATATGTTTTTTCTATTTACTAATTTATGTGTTTTTATTTTTTAGGAAAATGGCATCAGAGAAAATTTTTGTGAATCTTTCTGGACCAAAGGCTCTTAAAGGTGCATCTTCAAAAAACATTGGTGAACGAACTCCACCTGAGCTCATGGCTACAAATCTTTCAAGTGCCTTAAGTGATAAGAAGATAATTTCAGATTAGAAAAATTCAAAAGAGGTGAAATTTCCATTAAGAGTCTGGTATGTGAAAGAAAGAGAAAGTAAAAATGTCAATATATATTTATATATTAATATACCCCATAATAATGAAAATTTGGAGGTGATGGGGAAAGTCATAGATATGTGTTCGGTACCGAACACTGAAGTTGTTTACGTACTTACAAAGGCTCCCAAGTCACATGAAAGGATTAAATGCCGACTATCATATTCATTATATGACACGAGAGAGGTATCTACAAAGTTGTGTAAACAAATCGTAAATGAGATGACACAAAACATCGTAAGTATTGTTATTTGTATTTGTATTTTGCCTTCTTGAAAGTGTCTCGCTATATTTTTTTAACTTTGTTTTTATTGACATATGATATTTTGTTTGGCAGAATTTTGTTGAAAGTTGTTCAATTAGGTTGGGAGGCATTCATTTCATAGAGCATGATATCATGAAAGTTGTCAGCAATTTTTACTCGGTGTCAGAAGAAGATATGGAAAACATGAAAAATGTAGTAATTAGTGATGCTACAAAACTACATCCAAAGAATCAGAAAAAAGGCCTCCGATGGATAAATATAGCAAGGGTAAACAAGTTACTTTTGAGGACGATGAAGTTGAAACTGACAGTGAAGCATATGTTGCCATTACTGAAGATGACATTAGAACTCAGAAAAGTCGTAAAAGACCAAAAGTAACAATGCCCAAGAATAAATCTGTTGAGAATGTTATGATGAAGAAAAGTAAATTTGAAGATCTTGAAGTAGTCATTACCAGCAGTCAAGAACCTAGTGAAACTTCAAAAGAAAACAGAGAAATCATTACACCAGGAGCTAATTTAGATGATGGCATTATCAAAACAAAACAAAATGCCATTCAACAAAATTTGACAAAGAGAAACTTAATGATGGTGGTCGTACATTTCAGCGAAATGTCAGAAAAACCTATAGGGAAAGTGAAGGACAATGCCAATATCAAGTCAGAAAGCCACATCATCTGCATGTTCACAACTTGAAGACATTGATGAGGTACAATCCATATGCTCATGTGGTTAGTTATGTGCTTCTTGTTGATCCACTTCAAGTTCCCAACAAAGAAGCATCTGATAAGTCAAAATATTTTGAATACAATTATTATGTGCTTGGGGGGAACCATTCTTTAGAAGCTCAAAGAAAATTGATGGAGGAATATCCTAATAACCCATGTTTTGAAACAATGAAATGTATCATTTATGCTGGTTTAAATGAAAGAGAAGAAAAGTTAGTGGCATGGGATCATAATTCAGATAATGAATATAGGATGTCTATGACTTTCATCCAAAGGGTTATATTTATTCATAGTGAATTTCAAGAAAAATGTGGTGGGGATAGGGTAAATTTTACTACAGATTTCCGAAAGGAATGTTGTATGGAAATAGGCTATCAAATTGAAGAGAAAACCAAGTCAAAAGGTGGAAAAGACAGTAGATATAGCGATTTATTCAGAGGTATTGATAACATTTTCCAATTGGCATTTAGAACTGGACATATTTGTAATTTGATTGATGATATTTTTAGCATGTGGGAAGACATTGGCATTAAAAACCGGAGGGTCAAAAAATCTAAGCCATTGATATGTAGCAACAATAAATCAGCTCCTGAACTGAAGCAACTTCTGGACGATATGACCATCACGCCTTAGAGGGCGATGCAAGGAGTGAAAGATGAAAAAATTGTCAAAACAGTATTATCTCGTGTGAGGTCAGGGGAATTATCATTGGAAGAAATGTCTGAAGAATTTCAAAAGTAAGTTTGCTAAATTATTTTTACTTATTTCCAGGATTATAGTTATCTTTTAAATAAAACATGTTCTTGGTAGTATTTGTTATACATATCATTATATTAACTTTTTCTTACTTTATCTATGTAGTCACAAAGTTTACATGAAAATTCAGGAACAAATGGTTAGATTGTTGAATGAAGATAGTTGGGATGATGTTGTACGCAACTATCCAGATTCAAGTTCTACATCAACATTAAAAGCTTTTTATCTTGCATTTAAAAAGGTAACTTGATTTACACATTCAGTTTTAATCATCTGTGTACTATTTTTAATTTAAAACTTACACATACATTTGTTTGTTTGGTAAAAGATGAAAAAAGAAGATAATGGAGCACCAGACAGTTTCAAGACTTTTATTGAAAAAATAAAGATTGAAAGACTGAGAAAGAAACGTATTAAGAATGTTGTACTTGATCCAACTCTTAATCATTTCATTTGGAATGGGCTATACACTATTCAATATCAAGTAATACAAGGCGACCTTGAAGACATTGCTAAACTCGTACCAAAAAGCGATTATGCCCTGGTTATTGCAGATATTCCCCATGGTTTCAATATTCCAAACATTTACTATGATAGTGACCCTTATACTTATCAAGCTTTTAATAAAGTGGTGGCGGGATTTATGGAAGTGAGGTCATCACCATTATGGAGATTTGTGACATTTCATTCAGACACACAATTGGCAATGGTATTGTCAAGCTTCAAGGGGAAAACAAATTCAAGGATGCAGCTTACATGGTAAGATGTTTAAAAGGTATATTTGATTAATGTTGAAAAATTCATTTATGTACAAGTTAACTGAACTTTTACTATTTCATGTTACAGGAAAAAGTCAAATCTTCTTAACAATGAAGATCAACAATTTATAAATGACTGTGAGTTCATTCATATTGATCGTTAAGCAAAAGATGATAGCCATATGTCTATGATTTTTAATCGGGTGGACGGAAAGAGTCATAGCCAAATGCTGACTTATGATGTTGTTGTGTGAAAACTTAACATATGAAGACAAAGAAACAAAAGGAGAGATAGTTAACATTTATCAAAAACCACAATTATTGATTAACTATCTTATAGACATGTTCAAATGAAGGAGATTGGGTTCTGGATTTATTTTCTGGCTCAGATAGGTTTTGTTATATGGAATTGAATTTCAATATGTTCTTTTTTTAATTAATATGTCATTGTACTAATTTACTTCATTATTTTTTTGTGCTTGATAATTAGGTACAACAGTAGCATGCTGCCTTCAAAAAGGAAGAAATTGCATTGCAATTGAGAAAGATCCATTACAATGCAATTTCATTCAGCAAAGAATTAATGCTCTTCAATTTTTTCCAGATGCAGTGCAAGAAATTCGGTTGAAGAAAGGAATTTAGTGAATCACGTGTGGCAAAAAAAGGAAAAGGAACCCCAACCACCATTACATGGAATGTTTGGAAAGACATACATTGGGAGATTCGCAGACATCAAAGACCCATTAGAAGAGGAAAATGAGCAAAAGGAAGCAGAAAATATTGTGGAAGATGACAATGATGAAACTCTAGAGGACGAAGAGTTTGGATTACGTGGCATTGTTGATTAAATTTAAGTTATACTTGGAAATCAAGCTTTGCAATGTTTTGACTCTGACATTTCATGAAAAGAATAATCAATGAATTAAAGTTGTTATGTGTTCAATATTTGTAATTTGTGATTTTCGCATTGATTTTAAGTTAATTATTATTTTTTGAAAAAAAAATTGTTATTATTATTTTTTTGACATGAAATTCATAAAAAAAACTATTACTTGACCATTTTTAGTTAATATTTTTGTATAAAAATTGTGATTTTGACATGTTAATTATAGCACAAAATTATCAAAACGTTTAGTTTTTTTCTTATATTTATGTTAAAAATGGTTATTTTTATGTCCATTGTTAAAAAATGTTGTTTTTTAGAAACAATTATTTCATGTGGATTGAAAAATTAATTAAGGATGTATAAATATGTAGATTATCTAAAATTCAAACTATCAACTTTCTAATTTAAAAACGCAAAACAATAAAAACCTCCCTTAAAAAAAAAAAAAATTAAGATAGAGAACAAGAAAATATGAATAAGATGACAACTTCAAAAACTATCAAATTTAGAAAATAATTTTTCACATTTCACACACTAGAAAATTAAAAGTCAAAAAATAGGTCTTTTAAAAAAAAGGTGTGATGCAGAATCCTCACTTTTTAAAATCAACAAGAAAATCACTACCATTCTAAAACTTGATTTCATCCTTGAACATGAAAAAAAATTAAAGTTCCAAAAACCATGTTCTAAAAAAAACATGTGTATTCTGCATCACCACTTTTGAAAATCGGGTCATTTTTTTGCTATCTCTACGAAACGGGTAATAGTATCAATTCTCGTTTCAAAGTTTACATTGTTAACTTTGAAACAAGGGACTTTTGGAGAATTTGTTTCCCTCATTCGTATTTTCACCAGTCATGAAAATGACTATATATTTTGACTCGCAACGCACCTTAATTAGATTTTTCAAGCGATCAGTGCGAAGTCATCCAAATAATTGAAGGTTGTCCGCGCTGCATGCTATTTGTTTTCTTGCCCGCGGAAGAATTCATCTTTTTTTAAACAATTATCCTTCAAATAGTTGTCCTTGCTTTGAATTATCGTGCTCAGTGAACTTTAAGATGTTGGTAGGTGGCATTGCAATGCAGTTTTGACCTGTTTGTAAGTGAACCACGATTATGGTTAAGCAGAGAGAGCATGTGCGCCGGTCAATTTTTCTTAAATTGGTTCATTTTTCCAGTCTCCACGAGAAAATCCTTTAGCTCTACCCGTCTTTTGCATTCAAAACCTCAAACAACATGTTGCTTTCAATATGCAAGCTCATCTCTTATTTCGTATCTGCTCTCACTTCACTCATGTTGTTGCACTCTCTTAGGGAGTCTTATGCAAACTAGCTCTGGTACCATAACAAAAAATAAAACTATGGAGTAGAGGACTTCTCTTCTCAATATTACGAACCAATTAAATAATATTACATTAGAGACATCAATAATAAATAACCATATTCTGGATGCGGGTGTTTAGGCACGTAGGTACCACACATGTTGGCAAGTGGCGAGGCCACCTGGCCACCCACACTTCCACTTAGAAGTTTATCTAGGAAGCCACTGCCAATATTAATGGGACATTAATATACTGCGTGGTTTGAGGCTTAATCAATATGATTTTTAATATGGCCACTTCAGATCGTCTTCCGCCGTCTTCCCTCCGCTCCGCCTCCTCTGAACTGCAATTATCTCCTTGTTGTTGCAGATCTGAGCTCGCACATGACAACGGGGGGACACTGCCCAGTTATTTGCTGCATTGAGATGGTGGATGGTGCTCATTTCTTGAAGAGTCTCCTTTGCTGCCTTCGAACTGGTTCTTCGGTCTTGAATCTCTGCTCTGAACCACTGATCACAAGTCCATCTGCTCCCATTGACCACTCTTTCTTCAGCACTGCTCCTTTTCATCCTCGTCTGCTCAATTTTGCCTAGAAGAGCATGCCTCGTCTGCATTATCAAATGCGCTACAGGAGGGGTAGCAGTAGAGGAAGATCAATTTGCCCCCCCTCCTTGTCTCTCTCTAACTCATCCCCTTCTGACTCATCCTCCCCGGCGACAGCTCACTTCTCTGGCTGCTACCCAGCCACTTGTAGCGGTCAGGGGTGGGCTCAGATTGCAGGTCCTCAACTTGTTGATGCCGCTCCCCAGCCTCCTGTTGCCTCTGTCTCTTCTTTGCAACCCAGACATTCTGCTCAATTTCAATTCCACTGCACGCTTGATCGTCCATGCATCATAGCAACTCCCTCGGTGGCATTTAGAGAGGAGCCACAAAACTTCGAAGACCCAACCCGCAATGCTCAAGCGTGACACACCATCAGCAAGAGAAAAGCCCCTCGAAGTAGCTCAGGGAAGCACAAAAGTAGCGAAGTAGCTCAGGGGCGCACAAAAGCAGCTCAAGGAAGCACCACTCTAGGTCGCTTCAAGAACATGGAAGAAGCTTCAAGAGATAAACAGGATGCAGAAGATGACATGGAGGTGTACAGGCGTATGATAGTGGAAGAACCTCCTCCTCCTAACGCCACCTAGCTGGTCAATGTTTTTCAGGTTCTGGGCTCCCGGCTCCCAATACTATGGGTCTATTCTGATTTTTTTATGCAATGCTATTAATTTTGATGATAGTTCAAAATGTTGTTCCACTCTATCATTACAGGCTGTTACCCCTACAAGGGAAGCAAACACTTATAGTTTTGGACTGGTTTCCCCGTTGTGGGCAGTCTCTTTCCAGTCTTTTGTTGTCAAACATGGCATAAATTGGGGCTTGCTCTGCAGAGGCCAGTGCCTCCTTGTAATATTTTTGTTACATTAATAGAATTAGTCTAATTTAGAAAAAAATAAAATAATAAATAACAGTACTAGTGACATTGAACTAAAATGGACTAATTGAAACTGAACTCGGACACTTGGATGGACAGATATGACACCTAGCAAGTCGTTAGAATTAAATTCTCCAACACCATAGTCAAGTAGAATCTTCCAACAACAAAATTCATAAAAGAGTTTCCATTTAATTGTTGGGTGACAATATCCATGAAGCTAGATATTATTGAAAAATAGATTAGAAGGCAATTTCTTCATGGTAAGTTTAATGTTCTTGATTTAAAGAGTGTTTTATTTTTCTAAATAATGTTTTTTTGTTTTAATTTAGTTTACTTTCCTTTCCTTTGTTAATAAGTAGTTAACTACAATTATAAAAGTAAGACAATATTAGAGAGATAATAAAACACTTATTTATCAAGTTTATAAGAGGAAACATATGTCATTGAATTTATATTTTAATGAATCAACTAGGTTAAACAACTAAAAACATGAAAATTGGAAATTTAAGAGATGTACTTTGATGGAAGGGTATAATGTTTCGGCAAGCCAAAGTAGTAGTTCCAAAATCTTCAATTCAATATTGAGAAAGATAAGAGACTAAATAAAATGTGATTTTGAGAATGTCCATGAAGGACAAGTGCATCATTCGAGGAATCAGAGAATGTAAAACATCAAACCAAAATTGGCAGACACTTAAAACAATTTTAATAAAATGACAAATACAAATTGAGTGTTGTTTTTAAAAAATAAACTTTTCTTAATTAAAATGGAGGAAAGTAAAAATATTAGAGATTAAATATTAAGTTGGTGAATCTGGTTGATATTAGCAACTAGGTTAAACAACTAAAAACATGAAAATTGGAAATTTAGGAGATGTAATTTGATGGAAGGGTATAATGTTTCGGCAAGCCAAAGTAGTAGTTCTAAAATCTTCAATTCAATATTGAGAAATATAAGAGACTAAATAAAACGTGCTTTTGAGAATATCCATGAAGGACAAGTGCATCATTTGAGGAATCAGAGAATGTAAAACATCGAACCAAAATTGGCAGACACTTAAAACAATTTTAATAAAATTACAAATACAAATTGAGTGTTATTTTTAAAAAATAAACTTTTCTAAATTAAAATGGAGGAAAGTAAAAATATTAGCGATTAAATATTAAGTTGGTGAATCTTGCTGATATTAGCAAAAATATTTCAAGTCACAATATAGTTAGTATTGCATTGAATAAAATGTTGGATGGATATTAAATGTTTATTATAGGTTTTAGAGGTAAGAAGAAAACAAACACCTATATTTGATGATTTTTCATATTTACCAATACTATATTTCATGTTGGTAGCCAAAAGGAAACATCTAAAGAAATAAGAATCCATAGGAAAAGGAAAATCATGTAAGAAATATATAAAATCACATGAATAGGTACCCACGTAAAGAGAAATCAAAGATGGTTCTATTATTGTAAGTATAGAAATTATGCTAAGGATTCGAGAGAAATGAAGTTTACTAATATAAAATATAGAAATAATTTACGAAATTTAATTGATAGACAAAGTTACTGATGATTTCAAACATTAGAAAAAATTTGAGGTCTACAATGGACCTGAAAACATAAATGTACAACAAAAGTAAGCTTTACAAGAATCAATAGGGTGCAAGATGATGTTGTCAACAATGGGAGATGATTCACCACTTTTGGAGTAAAAAGGTAAAAACATTAAAAAGTAAAAAAAGAAAAAAACTAGTTTTCAACTTGTATTTTCAACTTATCTCCCTATCGTTTTACTCAGATTTTGAGTAATATTACTTGTTCGATGAAAAATTTAATTTCTCATCCAACGAGTACCCATGTCTCATACTTTCGATGGAACCTACAACATGAAAAATGATAAATACATGAAAAATGTGATTGCAATCAAGTTTTTCATGTATTTCTCATTTTTCGTGTACTAGGGCCCATAAAAAATATGCAACATGTGTACTCCTTGGATGAAGAATTAAATTATGAATGTAATAAGATCTCCTACTTGAAATTTGAGTCAACCCATAAGGAAATAAGTTGAAAATATGAGTTGAATTTTTATTTTTTTTTCCTCTAAAATTTGATGATGTAATGTAATATTCCTTAGGAGCCCCATTTTAGACGTCAAAATTTCTCTAATTAACCTCAAGTTGTTTAAATGTTTTTTTCCCAAGGAAAAATCGTAATTTTATTAATGAAAACAAAATTACATCTTGTAAATGGTTGCAAGCATTCCATCATCTAGTCAAAGGCCAATGACCATAAAGCCATACAAAATAATAAACTAAACATATGGAGAGAAAAGGTTAAACTTGTCTCCATTTCATTTTTTCAAGCTTTCACCATTCTCCTTGAGATAATGTGGATGAGGCAATAGCTAGATGAGTTCCTTCTTCTATTCTTGAAATTTCCTTGTTTGAATCATAATTATCAGATGCATGATGATGTTTGTATTTGCCAGAGTCCTTTGCTTCAGGTATCCTCACTAGCTTTGCCGCAGTAATCTGTAGTTCTATTGGTTCTTGTAATTCTTCCCCCTTTCCATCTTGCTCTTGCGTATTATGATTTTCCACATTGGACATGGGATCCATTTTTGCTTCATCCTCTTCCTTATCTGGCTCATTTGAGGAAAATTTCCATCCTTTGGGTTGCTTTCTTGGTTCTTCTTCCTTTGGGACTCTTTCTTGGCATCGGGGCATGCGTTTTGTAGATGTCTTGTTTGTTGGAAAAATTTGGCATATGAAGGTTGCGTTATCAAAATCTAGGAACTGCGTTCAACTCTACTTATTGTGTGATAATTGAATGTGATCTAGAAGGCCTTTACTGAGGTCCACTTCCACACATATTCGTGCGAAAGTATAAATTTGTTCGACCATTCTTTGTTTTTTTTTCTTTATGTATTATCCTAAGATATTCCCAATACCTTTTAGCACTTGGGTATGACAAAAATAAAGGGGGAGGTTGTGAAGCCTAACGCAAACCCACATTCTTGATACAATAATGGTGTTTGCATCAAAATATGGGAACCATGGTGTAATGAAAAGTCTCGTCGATCCCCAAAACCATGGGCCTTCTTGGATAATAATTTCTCGATCCTCCAATGGTGAAAACTTTACAATGAAGACTCCTTTGGAGAAAAGGTGTATTTCAAATTTTGTTGTCCAATTTGTGAATATCCAATGGAAGTGGTTCATTGGTTTTGACCAAAAACTATTAAATCTGCAGATGATGGCTTTTGCTTCATAAGTTGTGTACAGATCGTTTGTTTCTGGAAGATCTATGATCATTTCTGGGACATGATTCATTTTCTCCACTATGTAGGGACTGGGAATATTGAGTGTTTTTTTTGGGTGTGTTGTAGATGTTGGTTTCCCTTGTAGGATGTTTTTGAAGGAGAGTCCACCATTTACATTTTCTTGGTTTCGTTCTATACCTTTGGGTAATCTAGAGCTAACAACACCTCATGCTTCCTTTGATTTACTTGATCCCATTGCTCCACCTCTCAATCTCAGATTTAGGATGATGGTGGTTGTAGAAAGAATGTTTTATTCATGTATACTTTGGTCATACTGTAGATATTTTTGACAACAGATCAATTTTTTCAGGTGTGATGGATAGCCCAAATTTTGTATGATATTCTACTTAAATTGAAAAACCTGGTCTGGAGCCTACACCCAAACTAATGGAGAGTTACCAACAGCAGATTAAAAAAAAAAAAATTGGAAGAAGTTTTGATCTTCTTTATCCTAGGAATCATATGCTTCGGGTTTCATATTAGTGTCGAATGACGTTTTTGTTGCTTGTAGTAGAGACTACAATGCAAGCAAAATCGTTGACTGCAGTATCCTTATTACTCTATGATGTATTACGCTTGAGAGCATATTCGATGAAAATATTTCAGATAGCCTTTGTCTAGATCCTAATCCATCTTGACTAGTATTAAATGTGCACAAGTTGGGCAAAGATCCTAGATCCGAAATGGGAGATCTAGGGTATGATGTATTGTGCAGCAAGTATACAATAACTAAAACGTCAGAACAAGTGAAGTCAACGTGGGAGTGCTCTACAAGGTTGATGTTGGAAGTAAATATCATCAAGGCTTGATATTAATAACTATGTAAGGGTGAATGCATGAAGATGGGTTACACTCTTGGGCTAAATGTGGCGATCAAATTTCAAGTTTTCCCTCTTTTATTGAATTGAACCCGTCAAATTCCATACAAGTGTTGTGAATTTTGGTTCAGAGTAAAAAAACAAATTGTCATAATGATATTTTTTGCAAAAATATTTAATGTCATATAACATGTCAATTTTCAATTAAATGAAATGTTTATCCTTCCAAAATTTCACACATCTTAAGAGGTATGCATGTGTTTGCATAGCATAACTTAGTCTAAAATGTATAAGTCTTAGAAATATATATATAGATATGTGAGCATGATCGACAAGGAGAAAGCTAAGTTTTTCATATTGAAAAATATTGTTTTATGCAAAATTATATTTTTTGTTTTTGTTTTTCCAAGTTCGAAAAGTAATATTTCAATTGAATTTTGTTGACACATGCATTCATGTAAGGTTTTTTTCAACTATTTCAATAAATTGGAAAACCAAGAGTTTGTTTTTGAAGAGGACTCGTAAATGAGGATATTGGTATTTTTTAAGCTTTTTCATTGTGCATATTTAATGAGTTGGCTTTTTTATTCAACCTCTTTAAAAATTTTCAAAACAAATTCAAGCATTATCTTTAAAAGAAATTAGATGAAAAATATAATATGAATTAGAAAATTCCAAACTGATATGTCGTTAGATAGAGGATTCCTTTATGAATCCAACACTATCAACTTTGCCATCTAAGCACAAATTTTTCCCGAATTCCACTAGGTTAGAGAATGGTGTTGTCGGAATTTTACAGAAGGGGTGTTCAAATTATGGATTTTAGGACTTCAGTGGCTTGATCGAGTGCTTCAAATACTTGATAGAAGGATTAATAAACCCTCGATCGAGTGCTCAAAATGCTCAATCAAGGGTTTTGTAAACCCTCAATCGAGCCATATACATGGTTAATAAGGGCTTGGTCGAGTGTTATGGCTGGATCGAGCTATATAGCTTGAGCAAGCCTTTTTCATTTTTATTTTTTGAATCCCATACTTTATAGTTTAGAATCACTTAAGAGCTAAAATATAATTTTTTACCACATTTTAAAATTCCAAATTCTATTATAATTTGTGTTATCATTTTACATAGAAACCTTATTAAATTTAATATTAATATTAAAAAATTATTATTATTATTAAATTAAATTGTGAAATCTAATATTAATATCAAAATATTTCAATTTTAATATTAAATTATTAGTTTTGGATTAATATATAATATTATTAACTTTAATATAATATAAAATTTGTTAAATATTATAATATATACTAGAACAACCACATTAATAAATGTGGTTGATATACGTCGTAGGGGTGAACAAGGAGTCATTAACACAAAAAGAGTCATACAAGATGACTCAATATGTTAATTTTATTTAACCTAATCTTTTTGTAAATATGACGTAATAAAATGTGTAATATTTTTAGAATCCTAAAGTAATCATAACCTAAAGCTACATAAAGAAATAAAATCTAAATAGTTTCAACTAGAAGACATGAAGCACTCTATGGATCTTTGATGGAGGTATGTGGAAAATTAATATTTTGGAAATTTTAGATAATATTTCCATGGAAAATGACCATTTCCCCTCCAGGTGAATGTACAACACACATTTGAAATATTTCACTTTAAATATGTATTATATAAAAAAAATAAACTACTGTATGACATCAAAATATTTTTTTTATCTAAACATAATATTTTAATTATCAAAGTATTTAAATTTTTTTGAAATATAGAGGAGAGAGAGTGGAAGAGAAAGGTAAGAGAGAGAGGAGGACACAAAAATGGATAGAGGGAGAGGAGCAGAGAGTCTTTGAGAAAGAGATGGAGTTGGAGGAAAATATAGGGAAGGAAGAAGTTTGAGACATAAAGAGAGAGAAAGGTGGAGAGAGAGAGTGTCTATGTTTGGGGGTGAGATAGAAAGACAAAGAAGGAGAAATGGAGATAAGGGGGAGAGAGAATGAGAGAGGGAGGTAGTATTCAACAAAATTGTAGCACGAAGCTCGAGAAAGAGAGAGAGAAAGAGTGAGTGATGGGGGGGAGAGACAAAGGGACATGGGAGATAAATGTAGAGAGGGAGAGGACTTGAGATGGAGGTAGAGAGATTTGGAGTTGGAGCGGGAGAGATATGGAGGTAAGAATAAAGACATATAGAGAGAAATGTGGAGGGAGAGATAGAGAGAGAAAGAGTGAAAAGGGATATGTAGAGAGAGGGATAGAGGAGAGTATGACGGAAGGAGATATAGAATGGGAGATAGAGGGAGAGGGAAAGGTAGAGGGAGAGGGAGAGGGAGGGATATATAGATATATATGGATAAACAATGTGTATGTTTGCAGGGTGATATAGAGAGATGAAGAAGCAGAGATAGAGGTAAGAAGAGAGAGAAAGGGGTAGGGAGGAAGAGATAGATAGATATGAAGAGAGAGAATGTGGTTTTGGGGGGTGATATAAAGAGACAAAGAAGGAGATATGGAGGGAGATATCAATATAGACGGAGGGGGAGAGAAAGGGAATAAAATCGCTTGCACTAGATTCATTAATTTTAGTGTACATATTATGATTTATAATCGTATTTGATTTCTTGCATTACATGCATTGATTTCTATGTAGATGTTGATTTCGAATTCTATTTCATTTCTTGCATTAGATGCATTAATTTCATTAAAGATGTTAATTTCTAAAATTCTTTGATTGAGCTTTCAGTAGATGCATTGATTTCAATGTAGATGTTGATTCCTAATCATATTTTATTGCTAGCACTAGATGCATTTATTTGAGTGTAGATGTTGATTTATAATCATATTTAATTGTTGTTTTTTTGATGCATTAATGTTAGTGTAGATGTTGATTTCTCATCCTATTTAATTGCTATCATTAGATGCATTGATTTCAGTGAAGATGTTGATTTCTGATTTGATGTAACAGATACACGATGTACATTAATTGCAAGGTAATTAGTTTAACATTGTGCATTGATTTCAGTGTAAGCACAAAAAAATTATTGATAATATGCATTATGAATAAGCTTTTGTAGGTAACCCTAGATAAAATAAAATCGAATAAAACTTGTATTTCTAACTTTTACGTCTCCACATCTTTTAAAATTGAATATAAATTATTTCAATCATATTTGAGTTTTTAAAAATTGAATAAAACCTACTTCAACCACAAGGAATTGATTGAAATACTCAGATAACTAGTTGTAAATTTAGGAAAGTTATTAACATTATATAAAATTATATAAATGCTATCATATATTGTTTTTTGACCCATATACTAAATTTCAATACGATGGACTTATATAGTGTTATGACTAATCTCTTGTAGATAATCTCGAAATAAATAATGCTAAATCAAACCTATTTTTTCTTTACATGGCATATTGTAAAATTGAATAAAGTTGTTTTCAATTCTATTTATGTTTTTTAATTGAACCTTGAGATAAGAAATTGATTGAAATATTTAAAAAAAATTGTCCATGGAATGGTATATGGCTAGTTCATAAAAAATTCACATATATATTTTTTATTATAATATGGATGACTTTATAATTCAAATAATTTATCTTTAAAATTGAATTATAATAACATACATGTTGATGGGGGTAGTTGAGGGGGTTGTGGGCAAGGTTTCTAACCATAGCTATCCCCACCCTTGGTTTCATGATTTCCCTTCCTTGGCACAGCGACATATTTTTTTCATTGGACACATAAGTGTGTGGTGCGTTTTGAGACCCTTTGCATTTTTGTTTTCATTCCAAGACGAGACTATTCATGGTCTTCTCGTTTCTCACGGTTTTTGTTTTTTCTCCCACTGGTGTTGCTTCTAGGGTCATTGACAAGAAGTTTCGTCGTGGGCTGCCTTTGGCCCTGAGGTTGGTTTACTTAGTGCACGAAGGTCTCTTCCACTGGTGGTGTGGGGTTCTCACACTTTAGGAACGTTTGTTTGGCCAGGTCTCTTGGCCGTCATGGGGGTTATGTTTATCATCGTGAGCAGGCTTATAGGCCAAATTGTTTTGGGTGGATTCTCTCGACTTTGGTGTCTTCATGTCGTTGGATGTTGTTGGGTGTTGTGGGGTCATATATTGAGTGGATCAATTTTCCTATTTGTTTTAGAGATGGGATTTGATGGGGTAGGGTCAAAGTGGCTCCCTACTGCTTTGGCCCTAACTTCGTGCCTCTTATCTCTTCATTCGTGGTTCAATCTTGTAGATGTTGTGTTTCTGTCATAGTTTCTTTGAGGTTTCCTAGGCTATCTGGGTGGGTTGTTGTTACACAAAAAATGGTCACCATGACTTTCTACAGTTTGTGTGAGTCCCTCAACACTCATACATACCTCCTATACAAGTCTTAAGCCTCAGCTCTTCATGTCAAGCCTTGAAAATGGGAGAAGGACCTTAAAAATATCTCAAATCCTGGGTTCACACTTTCTCCTAGCATTGCCTGCAGTGCCACACCCAATGGTCATGTTTCTTGTGAACCTGACAGCTCTGTCTATTGAGTAATGGGTGTGAACCCCTGTAAAAGTTAAAAAGGTGTGAGTTCATTCTTAAAAACTCATCTTGGGTCACTTCTAGACACTTCTAGAAGGAATATTGCGCTGGCAAGTCCGCTCCGCCTTGGTTCATCCATTCCATAACTAAGGGAGCTAACTCCATGATATGAGGTGCTTATCCCATTGAAGGAGGAACTTATCCCTTCAATGGTGGACCTGCAACTTCCTCCATTTGCACTATAAATTCAAGCATTGGGCTAGTTGTAGGAGAGCTTGAAAGCTGAAGATTGTTGAGGGTAAATGCTACTGGAAATTAGACTCCCTTTTTGTGCTTGTGAGAGGAGAGATTACATACCTTTCATGTCATTTGGGAAGTGAGTGAGGCTTGTCAAAGTAGAGGAGACTCCTGTTGGACCCTGGAAAGAGCTTGTGCAACATTAAGGCAAAGGTTGTAAGGTTCTTTTATTCATAAAGTTAATACAATCAAGTTTGTTTTTCTCAATGAACTGTCTCTAATGGTTTATTTTATGAGCTCCTTGATCTTCATAATGAACATGTTTTATTATAATATCTATGCAGTTGTTCTTTGATGTGTGTTTGTTTGTGTATGCAGGTTATTGAAAAGGAACTGCTTGAAGCCATTGGAATAAAGCTACCACAAACAAGCGTTGGACCGAGGTAGGGTCTATTACACCTCTTAGTTTTCATTTATGAATTGAAACATGTTTAGAGAAAAGTAGATTTTTTTGTGCTCTTTGTTGCTAAATATCATTCGATACTAGGGAGATCGGTCTTGTCCGCAAGAATGATTTATCCGGCCAACAAATTGGTGACTCCACTAGGGAATGGTTTGGTTTGGTTTTTGATTTGTCTTCGCTTTGACTTGAGAAGCTTGAGTTTTGCTTTCTGATTTTGCCTTGATGTGTGTGAGTTTGGGTACTTGTTAGATCTTGGTTTGATTTTTATTTTTCGAAATTTTGGAAGAGGACCGCACCTTCTGTGTTAGGTACAGTGCGGACCTGTTCACACTGTTACAGTGTAACACAGAGCGGCACCACACCTGGTTCTACTGGGGGCCTATGGACCCTGTCAAAACTTTGAAAAACCTAAGATCCATCCACCCAATTAGGTTTAATTTTTGTCCATAGCTGTTAGTTTATGCTCAGACCTGCACTTGTCTTGACAAAAGTTCCTCGTGAGTTAGTTTTCATTGGCATTCTCGTTTGAAGTGATTTTCTAGAAGTTTTGCCTCTTGGATTGATTTTTTCTTGGTCTTCGTAGTAGCTCAGAGATCAGAAGCCTTAGAGCCTTAGATCACCCTGGTATCTCTAGTCTTCTTGCTGAGTTTGACTAGCTTATGCAATCTATCCTTGAAGAGAGCGAGATCCCATTTGTCTCTTTTGCAAAACTTTGATTAAACTTGATTGAAAGTTTCAAATTCCATTTTTTATTAAAACATAATTGGGTGTTTGTGATTAGTTTTCTGAGCTGAACAAATTGATCCTTAGTTAGCTGAAAGACTAAGTTAAGCATCCTCAAGAACATTTCAAGTTTCTTTTCAATCCATTTTTGTTTAGATCTCAAGATTAGACTATAGTTTTGAGTTTTTCATAGAAATTATAGAAGCTTGTTGAAAATTTTGTTTTCAATAGTTTTTTTAGAGTTTTTCTAGAAATCTTAAAAGCTCTCTTAAAAGAATTGTTTGTTCCTGTAGTTTTTGCTTGTTGAAAAGCAAAGGGATTTTCCGTGAGCATGATTAGTAGTCTCGTTTTTCAAAGTTCTTTGAAAAAGACAAAAAAAAAGTTTTCCTTTCAGTTGTATGTTAAGCGAAAGATTTTATTTTCAAAGCATTTCATTTTCAACTCTTCCTTAGCTATCAATTCATTGAAAAGGAGAAGGAATTGTTATCATCTTAGTTGCATTTTTGTTAGTGTTTTGGAGTCGAGTCTTCACACCATAAAGTTTCATCTCCGCACCCATCGACTTAAGAAACAAACAATAAAATTAACGCTTAATTAAAATCCATCTAGAAATATTTTTATTTTCTAGGGGTCTTTTCACCAACATAGCTTAGGCTAGTATCTTGGAGTAGGGAGTAATTAACTCTCCAAGATAGTTTAAACAAACAAGTAGTTGATCTTGCGGCAGGGAGAAATTCCAATTGCTACATCTATGCTCTGGGAAAGCTCCTATTAAAGGAGAAGCACGAGATCATATCCAAACCAGTGTGGGAATCAATCCTTCCTCATTGGGAATGATAGAAGATATTCACGTATTAAAAACGGTAAACCTCAGATTGACCATTGTCGAGGAGCCTCATGTCACTTGTTGGTAAACCTTGGATTATGTCAAGGAGCCTTCAAGGAGATTGAGCTTGTTACTCTGCCCTTGCGTGTGTATCGGATCGTAGATTGTTCCCCCAGTTATATTTCTTTCCATTGGTGACCTTAGTGGCCATAATCTTTAGGATTCTTTCCTAGGTGATGGTGGAGGGAAGATCCCACTATACCTGGAGCAGACGTCGACTAGACTCACTTGGACACTCTGGGGGTTATCTTCACTCGAGATGGTTATAGTGGAGAAACTTATGCCAGTCTGTTTCATTAAGCAGGTTGTCGGGGTAACTGTTCCAACTGCCATTTCTATATTGAATTCTATGACATTGGATTTCATCACCAACTAGTGTTTTCGATCCGAAAAGATACTGTTTTTGTGTGGTTTGATCTCCTAGATTTATTAGGTGCGTGCTTCAAATTATTTGGTTCTTTAAAGACTTTAGGTGGTTTTCTTGAGATTTTCTTTGTTTTCGTGTGAAGTAATTAAATAATTAATCATGGCTGAATTACCGAGACAATCCCATCAACTTCAGGGGCAGCCTCCCGAATTTACACCAAGTCAACTTGAAGGGTTGTGAGCTCTTGTCACACCTAGTGAAAGTAGAGTTGGGTCACTAGAGGCTGGAGAGTCTTCATTAATAATACATCTTGATCATCTAGTTCAAGCAACAAAACGTATTTCTGAACGGATTTCATTTTCTGAGGTGACTGGTAGTATCACTCCTACTAGCTCATTAGCCGAAGAACCTGAAATATCTGAACCTGAGACTGAACCTGCTGCTACTCCATCGTCAGGATTTGCTTCTCCTGCTTCTAGTGGTCCTAGTTCACCCAAGGTAGAAAATATCATTACCAAGAATCTTCCTTTTGGACTCATTTCCATAGAAGAAATTGTAAGTCCGAACGAAGGTATAAGCATCCCTGAAAATCAACCAGGTATTGAACTTAGGGAGCGTGAATCCATTTTCTACAATCCCATTAGAGGTGATGCTTGGTATATTTCATTAACTAATTTTTTAGAAAATCTAGGTCTCGCGTCTTCACCACCTCGATTTCCTTTCCATCCAACACCCAGAGGTTATTATCCTCCTTTGAATATGTCGAGACAGTCATCTTTTTTTTCTCAAACGCTAGAAACGTTTTTACATGGCAGTCCTTCTGTTCTTCCTCGGTATCAGTCTTTATCTGGTACGTTTTCAGGAGCATCTCCTCAACCCATCGAATATCTAGTATCTCCTGGTAATAGCGGAACTAAACCGTTAAGTGTTGAAGAGATTCTTATGATGTCTGGTACTACTCCTAATCCGCAGCCTCAAGGTAGTTCAATACCGCCTGAGAGGTAGCTGCAAGCTACTCAAATACCGCTTGGGGGGCAACCTCAAGGTAGTCCATTACCGCCTGGGGGGCAACCTCAAGGATAGTACATCCCTACAGGACAGTATTTTCCTCAAGGTCAACCCCAGTACCAATATGTACCTCAAGGTCAACCCCAGTATCAATATGTGCCTCAAGGTCAGTACCAGCCTCAAGGTCAGTACCAACCGCAAGGTCAGTACCAACTTCAAGGTTGGTACCTGTTGGGCTAATTTATTGACTAAATTAACACAAGTATTTAATTATCAATCCGGGTTTGTAAAACTTGGAGGCAAATCCACTGTATATGGACATCAGGTATAATCAAGTTTAGAAGATAAGATTTGAAAACTAAAGAAGATCATATTACAAATATAGCCTACATTCATAATTTCAATTCACCTTGCAATGAAGGAAAGATGAAATGGCTCTTAACTTAAGAGGTCCAATTCTTCCTCAATTATTACTTGATGAATAGAAATTAGAAACCATGAGTTCTCAATAGCTTAAGATGGACAAATCATCAATGAAGGGAGGCTCTTAACTTAAGAGACCTTTGGTATTTCCCATCATAATTCATTCACCATAATGCTATCAATTGAAGATTGAAAATTCATAAGAAAAGCTGCTTGCATGTAATCATGGAAAAACCTAGTTTCAATCCACCAATTTAACAGAAGGAGTGTTCAACTTGAACACCTTGTTATTCCATCTTACTAAAGTGATGAACAAACTAAGATTCAATAAAATAAATCATCACACGTCAACCATAAACCAATCTGAAGCAAAGCACATAAACCAGTTCTAAAATAACCAAATTATGGAAAACTAAACTAGTCTAACAAAGAAGTGTACTTAGCTTGGAGTGGGGGCCCTCCACCCTTGCCTTGCACACTTGAAGAAATCTCAGCTACAGCAACTTCAATAAATCAACCAAGCATGAACAACAAATTGGAATGAAACAGGTTCTTCAAATTAGCTCCCAACTCAAATTATACAAAAGTTACATACAAATTCCATTCATTCCAAAAGCCATCAAAGTCTTGGCTTTAAATAGAGGTTTAATGAAACAAACTGATCTATATTATCTCTAACACTCATATCTACTCATATCCACCTATATAAGTCGAACTCATCCAATTCATCCCAAGAAATATGGTCAATCCCATAAAATCTCAAAACTGCCCTATTTCCTAGGGATTTTCTGGTGACTAGTCATGTTTGACCAGCCTTGACCGGGCCTAATAAAGCTTGTTCTGGCCGAACCAAGTGGAGTTAGCTTAGTCCTAGTTCCCAAGATATCCATCCATGCATCAAACTCGAGCCCAAGTGTCCTGCAAACATGTCATCCACATAACTATTACGGGAATTTCTGATTCAGTCCAAAATTGCACTTGAAACTCAATTTTCATAAAAACTTCTAGAAATTGCAAAATTAAAATTAAACACCTGAATATGCATAAAATACATCAAAATGAGATGGATGTGATGGAAAATGGATGGAAAATATAAGGATTAAGTAGGTTTCCCTAAGCAAAAATAGACCAAAACTGAGGGCCAACATCTCCCCCTTGCTGATCTTCAAGCATGTCCTCATGCTTGCTTCTGCCTTGTGAACTTTTACTTCTCTATGCTGACTGATCTGCTGATGTACCTGTGGCTCTGTCCCTTTGAAGATGAAGCTACCTGTAAAAAGGATATTTATGCTTTCATGTACGGCTTCTCTTCTCTTGTGGATGAAATTCCTTACCAATATATCATTCTAGATGAGCAGACTTCAGACAACAAATAAAACTTGAATTTTGCAATACATTCTGACACAAGATTCATGTCCCTCTCAAATCAACCAATTTACTCAAAGGATCCAATGTCCAGTTGCTCTTACATCTCCCTAAGTGAAGGAAATTTTTTATGTCTAGGCCTTCACTTTCAATTTAGCCACTGTTTTACCCACTCATTCTGCAAGATAGGGGTCGAAAGAACCATAAAAATATCTCAAATAGAAATGAATTTGAAAAAAAAAATGTTCGAATGGAGTCTAACCAGGCTCGTTCTGAAGAAAACCCATGTTTTTGTTTTTTAAATTTCATTTTCATTTGCCCAGAAAAAGCAATGAAAAATAGTAGCTTCTCAAAATTGAAATGCATTCCTGAGATTGAATGATCATTCAATTTGCAATCAATTTGTTTTCTCTTCAAATTTTTTCTCCAGTATCTTGCTTACCTTGTTTTTAATGCCCTTGACAAAGAGATGAGACCAATCCTCCAAAAATGTGAAGTTACTGCTTCCGCAAACACAATGCTTTGATATAAAAAGATTATAAAAACATAATAAACATGTTTTCATTAATCTATGTCTTATATTCTACCTCTTGTTTCATCAAAATTTAAAAAAACTCCTTTGTATCTATCTTTGCAACATCTCTGCTCTGTTCAATTCATCATGCAAACCAGGATTCCATTAGCATCATTTTTGATTCATTGTTCTCTGTACAAATTATCATGCAAGCCCAATCTTCAGCACTGTATCTTCAGCCTTTAGTTTTCAACGTTGTTTCAGTTATATAAACACCATAAAGAAACTCTTATGCTCACTGTTCAATGGTCAACATTTGACAATCAATGTAAGTTTGGCTTTGCGCTGGCAAATATAAACCCATAACCCAAACTCTGTTTTTATTGACCAATTTTTTCATGCAATTAAAACTCGTTTTTTTACACTGTCTATTAAAAAAAACACATGTACAAGTGTAGTTTTAAGCTTGGATAGCTATGCGTTTTCAAAACTACACTTAATCATGCAATCAAACTTCAATAAGACACCCTGTTCATGGAAAATCTGATCTTAACAAATCACATGTTAACCTGAAGCTACTTCCTCATGCATGCAAGCAAACTCACTGTGCTATTAATCTGCAGCCATCTCATCATGGAATTTGAACTGCATTAATGTGGCTGGAGTTTTGTGTTGGTTATCACCCACCTGGAGCTAGAGCTTGAACCTAGATCCTTGATGCCACTATGCAATTGAAACTATGACTGCCACCAACACTTGCCAACTCGAGGTATATTACATAGTTGACTGAGATTTTACACTTCCAGTTACTTAAATGCAAATTGCAGACTTTGGATATTATTAAAAAATCAAATGGATGCAAACTTCAACTTTCCGTCTCTGCTCTAGGAATTTACAACTTATTTTTTACCAACAATTTAACTCCAGCACTAAAGCATTTCATATCTAATTCACCGAATTCACTCAACAATGCAGCGTGAGTTCTGTTTTGGATCATAGGGGCTACGTGTTTATCCTACTCAAAGTCCTGGCTGCATGTAACCAATATTTATCACTTCATCATTCATCACTTCTCATTGGGTTTGCAATGCATTGCCATACTAAGCGTATTATCATAAGGCTTGCACCATCGTATCATATTACCATTTAATACATGAATTATTTTGTATGTTTTCTCATAATGCACACATCCCATATGTTTGGTAATATATCTCTTTAATTTTAAAATGACCATTTAGGTCATGGTTAAAATTATTTCCCATAATACTAATGTTTTATTTGTGGTGCAGGTTTCAACTTACTAAATCCTCACTTTGATCCATTTTGCTTTACGGAAAAATACTTAGGGTTAGTGTTATGAAATGAATATGGAATATATGAAGAAAATGTAGAATATAAGGATAATGGTATATTAGGGTTATGGAATGAAAAATATGTACATAGGTACATTGGATTAGGTCTAGGGTAAATGTAGTAGGATGGACATAGGCTAATGGGTATAGAATGAGGAAAACGTAATGAATGCATTTAGGTATTAACTTAATTTTAACAAAGTCTAGAAATTTCTACAAAAATTTAAATTTGCAAGAACAAAATTGTAAACTTACGATACTTGTACTTCCCTGTAGTATTGGATGAATGTTGTTGTTCTTTAACAATATTGGATGAAGTTGTCTTGATTGAATATTGTAGATAGATAGAGCTTATTTATGCTTTCTATTCTAGCATCCTTCATTGATTCTGGTCCATTGATTGTTGATGTCGTTCAGGTCCCTCTGCAATTGATTCATGATAACTCAGGTCCCTTCTGTCATGTACATTTTTATGCAATATATACATGTTTGTGCTAACATTTCAGGTCCCTCTGCAATTGATTTCAAAAATATTTCAGGTCCCAACTGCCAACAATACAAGTTTCGTCGTCAATTCAGTTGCACAACTAAGTTTATTTTTGCGAACCTTCCCCCTTGCTAATGGGAAGACTTGTCCTCAAGTCTTGTTTCTTTTGGAGGATGATTCCTGCAAACTCAAACTGAAGAAATGGTAAAACAAAATAGAGAATTCATACTGGCCAAACAAGTTGGTTTTCCAATATGAATTCAAGTTTGTATTGTGCCACTCTCGTGGATTTTCACAACCAAACTCCTTTATTATTTTTGATCTTTTTCTATTTTTTATTTTTTGAATGGAAGTGGGGTGCAATGGAGTAGGGAACTATGAAAGCTTATGGAAATAGGTTATATTGAAGTCATGAGATAGTAGTAAATCTGGACTTCAACATGCATGGTCGTGGAGCTTAACATACAATATGGATGATGGATCAAATCATGAACAATATGAATTCAATATGAAAGGCTTCTTTGAAGATTGATGTGACTTGACATGGTATTGAACTTGATTTCTTCTTCTAATGATTAGCTTCATGTCTTTTTGCTTTGATCTCAATCACGTTGTAGGGTTTGTTGCTGTTTTTGGTCAACATTGAAGAGAAAGCTTCAAGAGTTTGAGTTTCATTGAAGGAACTCAACATCAGGTGAATTTTCACTTTGCTTTTACTTGAACATTTGTATTTGACTTTGAAAATTACTTCATCCATGGAGTTCACTCCTTCATTCTTCTTATGACCTGCAAAAACATAGCACTTGCCTACAATACAACATTAGATGATGGAGGAAGAGAGGTGTACAGTCTCTCTTCTTCCAATAAACATGTAAATCATTACAAGCATTGCTTAGAAAACAAGTACAAAGATGGTAGACAAACATAATGCATTTATTTACCCCTTTGAGGAATGGTGGCCAGCCTAGACCTCCTAGCGGTATTTTGTTTTCAAAATATTTTTTTTATATCCTATTAGAGTGATTCCAAAGCCAAGTTGAAGTGAATTCATATGGATACCTCCTGTATAAACAGGTTTTCAAAATGATTTAAAATGATATGGAAAAAATTATAAGGAGTGCCATGTTTGATGGAGCTTCTTGTTAATTTTTAACTAGACCAGCAATCACTATTTGAAGTGTAACTTCTTAAATAAAGATCAGATCAATGTAATTCCACTTGGAGATTAAATTAGATGCATTTTTGTATTTCCAGTAGAAACAGGTTTTAAAAATTGTTAGGCTTGATATCAGAAAATTGATGATGAACAGACCTAAGAGGCAGAGTTTTACTATACTGTTTTGAAGACATGTAGTCACTAAATGTGGCATAACTTTTTCATTTCACCTCCAAATGGGATGATTTAAATTGTGTCTTAAACTAGACTTGAATATATATCTCCCATATAAACAGGTTTTGAAAAGAAGATGATTTGGTATTTCAAATATGCCAATAAACAGTCAAGACATAGAATTGTCACCTTATAGATTTTTCGACAAGAAGTTAGTATTTCAAGAATAACTTTTTCATATGATACCTGATTGAAGTTATTCAAATTTATTTGGAAACTAGATTCCAAGGGTATCTTCCCTATGAATTTCAGATAAAAATGTTTCCATTAGACACTTCAAATATAGGTTGTACTAACTCTGTCCTCAACATTTCACTTGAGACCTAGTTTTGATTTTGATCACATTTTTATTTGTGATATGAATTGAAAACTTCAAAATGGATTCCAAAACTATATTTCAAGAGATATGTAAAAAAAAGCATGATTTCATAATGATCCTATATTGTTACCCAAAATAGGCTTGTTCTTACTGCATTTTTCCATGTATTCCTTTCAAATGAATATTGAACAATGATTTGAAGAAATTGTTTGAAACAAATTTATTATGGAAGTCTTATTGTGAATTCATTCTAATTGTTTATTTATTCTATTCTATCCTATTCTATTTTAGAAAAAGTAATTCATTCTCTCAAGTATAAGAGAATTTCCAGTGCATCCATTTTCGTAACAAGATCATAAGTAAATTCATATCCAAATTTGAAAAATATACTTTAATGAATGTTTGGACATGAAAATTTATTTGATTATAAAGATTTGATAAGGAAGAATGTTGAAGAATGGAGTAGTGTTGTGAGCTAATGAATAGTTGAAACCAAGTTTTAAGATGATCTTTGTCTGCTTGGTTCTTATTAATTGTCATAGCACAAAACTCTTCTTGTGGTACTTGTTCAAAATCTTGTATGCACAAGGGATCGTGTGATATAATTGCTAGAAATTCTTCAATTTCTGGCTCTAATGTTTGATCTTCATTGCCCATGGTCCATGATTCATTCACCTCCTCACAAATATAGCTAGAAGAAAGTTCTAGATTCTCTTCCTGTGGATCATCTTCATGGATGTTTTGTTTCTCTTCTATCCTTTGACGTAAAGATTCAATCCTAGTGAGCATTCTAAATTGAGGACAAGAACTTGAAAATAGTTTTGTGGTAGCATACCCTCCTTCTCTAAATGATTTCTTTAACGTCATTCTTTAGATCTTGTCTTGCAAATGGATTTTGTAGTTATTTTTTATTTTTATTTTTTTATGTTTTTCTTGGGGGGTTTTGTTTTGGGAAATCTACTTCTAGGATCTCTATTTCTAAGCATAAAGAAACATGATTAAGATAAATGCATACTAACTAAATTTTTAGTGTTTTTTTGTACCTTCTATTTGACTATACTGATAATTACCTCTCCAGCAACGACGCCAAAATGTTGGGCTAATTTATTGACTAAATTAACACAAGTATTTAATTATCAATCCGGGTTTGTAAAACTTGGAGGCAAATCCACTGTATATGGACATCAGGTATAATCAAGTTTAGAAGATAAGATTTGAAAACTAAAGAAGATCATATTACAAATATAGCCTACATTCATAATTTCAATTCACCTTGCAATGAAGGAAAGCTGAAATGGCTCTTAACTTAAGAGGTCCAATTCTTCCTCAATTATTACTTGATGAATAGAAATTAGAAACCATGAGTTCTCAATAGCTTAAGATGGACAAATCATCAATGAAGGGAGGCTCTTAACTTAAGGGACCTTTGGTATTTCCCATCATAATTCATTCACCATAATGCTATCAATTGAAGATTGAAAATTCATAAGAAACACTGCTTGCATGTAATCATGGAAAAACCTAGTTTCAATCCACCAATTTAACAGAAGGAGTGTTCAACTTGAACACCTTGTTATTCCATCTTACTAAAGTGATGAACAAACTAAGATTCAATAAAATAAATCATCACATGTCAACCATAAACCAATCTGAAGCAAAACACATAAACAAGTTCTAAAATAACCAAATTATGGAAAACTAAACTAGTCTAACAAAGAAGTGTACTTAGCTTGGAGTGGGGGCCCTCCACCCTTGCCTTGCACACTTGAAGAAATCTCAGCTACAGCAACTTCAATAAATCAACCAAGCATGAACAACAAATTGGAATGAAACAGGTTCTTCAAATTAGCTCCCAACTCAAATTATACAAAAGTTACATACAAATTCCATTCATTCCAAAAGCCATCAAAGTCTTGGCTTTAAATAGAGGTTTAATGAAACAAACTGATCTATATTATCTCTAACACTCATATCTACTCATATCCACCTATCTAAGTCGAACTCATCCAATTCATCCCAAGAAATATGGTTAATCCCATAAAATCTCAAAATTGCCCTATTTCCTAGGGATTTTCTGGTGACTAGTCATGTTTGACCAGCCTTGACCGGGCCTAATAAAGCTTGTTCTGGTCGAACCAAGTGGAGTTCGCTTAGTCCTAGTTCCCAAGCTATCCATCCATGCATCAAACTCGAGCCCAAGTGTCCTGCAAACATGTCATCCACATAACTATTACGGGAATTTCTGATTCAGTCCAAAATTGTACTTGAAACTCAATTTTCATAAAAACTTCTAGAAGTTGAAAAATTAAAATTAAACACCTGAATATGCATAAAATACATCAAAATGAGATGGATATGATGGAAAATGGGTGGAAAATACAAGGATTAAGTAGGTTTCCCTAATCAAAAATAGACCAAAACTGAGGGCCAACAGTACCAACCTCAAAGTCAATACCAACCTCAAGGTTTCCAACCACCTTCAAGTCAATCATTTGTTCAAGGACCGGGAAAAGTACTTTATAATTATCAACCTTACACTCAACCTAGTTTTTGTCCTCAATATGCTCAACCTGTTATGGGTCCATACCCTAGAATGATTGTGGTGTGGGATTAGCAGACTCTACAACCCAGTGTGCAGTTGTCATCTCAATCTGGACAGTCCTTGATTTCTGTTTCACCCCAACAACCTATCTAGCCTACTACTCAAACTTCTACACCTGGGGCAGCTCATCAATCTGGGCCTAGTTCACCTCGAACTCCATCCCAAACATCTGTTGCAACTACTACGGCCTCTGTTCAATCCACTCCACCTATTTCTCGAGTATCAACAACTCCAGTTTCTATTGCTCCTGTATCAACTCCTCAGGCCTCTTTACCTCAGTCCAGACATATAATCCAGACTCCAGTTTCGATGCCTATAGGACAACCTGGGCCTAGTACGGTTGTCACAAGTCAACCCCAATTTACTTATCAACCGTACCAGGGGCAGTACCAATTTGGCCCTGCTGTGCAGAACCCAGCTTATCAGTATCAACCATACCCTGGGTATACTTATCAACAACCTCAACAACCCTAGTATGGTCTGGTTAATCTTGGTTTTCCAGGAGGATATAATACCCCAAATGCAAATCCGATACCAAGTTATCTTGGATATCCTCCTCCAAGGGCTGGTCTTATGACCCCAAGTTTTCGAGATCTGAACCGTCAGTTACCGTTAATAGCAAATTTGGATTTACCTGACTTGTCATGCCTTACGAATGATCCCATTAATTATCGTCCGTTTTGGCCACCAATGCCAAATAAGTTTCCCTGTGACATCCCAAAGTTTGAGGCGAAGTCAGGAGAAGATCCGTCTAATCATGTGATGACATACCATCTCTGGTGTGCATCGAATTCCATTATAGATGATTCAATTCGTCTTCGTCTTTTTAAACGCACTTTGATTGGCCTTGCAGCCAAGTGGTACATTGAGTTTCCACGAGGCTCTTTTTACAATTTTAGTCAGTTAGCCACTTCCTTCCTTACTCATTTTCAGCTGCCAGTCTGATATGACAATGGAATTAAATTATTAACTTCATTAAAATAGTCAATTTCCACATATATTTCAGACAATATTCATGAATGGCGACGTCGACTTCTTTTAGTGAAAGTTTTTATCTTGGACCAAATTTTGGCAGAATGGTTTGTAAAATCATTATTAACTAAAATAACTGAAGATGTAGCCAAGGCAGGAGTAGTTACTGAAGAGAAAGTAATTTCTCAAGCTCAGTACCTTGACTTAGTTTATACGCAGTCAGGTACTTTACATGAGAAAATCCCCAACCTTCCAAAACAAAATCAAATAACTGCACCTCCCTCAGGGTCTCATGCCGCTGACGGTATGATTGGTACTGTTAATACCAAGAGTAAGAAGAAATCCTCCAAGAATTCTTCTCCTATCATAACTTTACCAAATTCGCCGAAGGGAGAGTCTTCAACTGAAATTTCTGCCATGTCCATGTCGTAGAATCATCTACGACCAATCAAAATCTAATGGTAAGAAGAAAGGTAAGAAGAAGAATAAGCAAAACTCGAAGGAGAAATCCGATAAACCTGAATCTACTGATGAGAAATGTAAACCTCGCTATCATTGTCTTATCTGCGATGAGGAGCATTTTACAAGATATTGTCCACATCGTGCCGAGGTTGCGAAAATCGTCAAAGGTTTGCAAACACCTATTGTTTTGAAGGATCCTTTTCTGAGTCAAGACAGTAAGATGATAGGTTCTTCTTCTAGTGCCTCAGAAGAGCCCATAATGATGATGTCACATGTAAGGGTTGTGACACGATTGCAAGATTATGGAAGTAAGAGTCTTATTGGTGGTAAGGAAGAGGAATATTCTAATTCCAATCCATAAACCTCAGCTCCGTCCGGTTCTGATCCACTACAGATCGAGAAACCTAATCCCGACTTAGTAATCAAACCGCCCACTAAGGGTATACTTCGAAAGTCAGCTTTCAGTCCACATGCGAGAGCTGCTTAGAACTATAACATTGTTGAAGATTTAGCTATTTCCCCTTCAGAAATTTCGGCTTTGGAGGTGCTACAATCTTGTCCATCACAGTGTAAAATGCTATTGTCAGCTATAGGAGCTGTTGATCTTCAAGACTCAAACCTCATAGTCTTCGATTTATAAAATAGTACACCTCGTTTACCTTATCAAATGGCTTTCCAGATTCCAGTGTTAGTGAAAAACAGACCTTGCTTTAGGACTGTGACTGATGAGGGAGCTTCAACGTGTGTTATGTCGATACAGTGTTGGAAAACCCTTGGTTCTCCTACACTTAATCAATCCCCAATGATTCTGAAGGCCTTTGATGGCCGAGGGTTTCATCCTTATGGTATTTTGCAGGACTTACCTATAGGGGTTGAAGGGAAAGCTGTTAATCTAGATGTGGAGGTGGTTGATGCACCTCTGGATTACAACCTTCTTTTGGGTCGTAGCTGGTCTTAAGCCATGACTACTGTTGTTTCATCAGTCTTTCGGCTCATTAAGTTTCCACATAATGGAAAGATCATTACAATAGATCAGTTAACATACTTTTTGTCCGACCCATCCTCTACTGAGAATATTCAACATGTTGGTAAAACTGCTATCCCTCATAAGGATGTTGGGGTAGGATTAGTTAAAGATTCAGGTTTACTCGGAACATTTTCATTTCCTCCTCCCAACGTACCGTCTCCTTTTGTGACTATTCATATGATTTCGTCAAAATCCATTGTTTTTGACAATCCTTGGATCATTCCATTCAATTCCGAGGTGGACTCTTTTGGTGATGGCATGCCTTTGAGTCCCTTTGAAGTTGCTTATCAGGCCGTACATTCGTTTTCCGACTCAAGTTCAACCAATCTCGATCTAGTGAATGAGATCCATGAAAAATCACTTTCAATCTCAACCTCAGATTCAACAACCTTTTCTGAAACCGTTCACACCGATGAACAAATTCGGGAACTATTGTCTGTTGATGCATTACCATGGGAAGATCTTCACCATCGATCTTCGTTTTTACCTGAGATTGATCATTTTGGAAATGATTTTTCATCTATTTTTACTGCTGAATATGTCAAAGAAGCATAAAATCCATTGAAACACCCTGATTCTGAACAAAATTTAGCTAATATTTCTTGAATGGTTCCTATCGACATTTCAGTCAAACTTGGGATTGTTGAAAACATTCACATAGGTGCTTCTTGTATGGACATTGAAGTCAAAACATATAAAGCCCTATTTCAAGAATTCCGTGACATGTTTGCCTAGTCCTATGAGGAAATGCCAGGAATTGATCCTTCAATCATTGTTCATGAGATCAAAACCTACCCAGATGCTAAACCCATCTGACAATGGTTGCATCAGATACACCCATGAAAAGTTTCTGCCATCAAAACAGAAGTTGAGAAATTACTTAAACAGGTTTCATTTATCCAATTCCTCTGACGGATTGGGTATCGAATATTGTTCCAGTTACTAAAAACAAGGTACAATAAGAATATGTATTGACTATAGGGATATCAGTCGTGCTTGTCCCAAGGACAATTATCCCACACCCTATATTGATCAAATTATCGATGATTGTGCCGACAGTGAAATTTTCTCCTTTATGGATGGATTTTCCAGTTACAATCAAATTAACATTCTACCTACCAATCAACCAAAAATGACATTCATCTGTCCATGGGGGACATTTGCTTATTGCAAGTTACCTTTTGGATTGAAGAACGTCGGAGAAACTTTTCAAATGGCTAAGTCTTATGTGTTTCATGACATCAAGCACATTGTGCAGCCTTATGTTGATGATTTACCAGCCCATTCTTTACGTAGAACCGACCATCTCACTCATTTACGAGCAATGTTTATGAGATGTAGGCATTATCAGATTCGGCTGAACCCGCACAAGTGCGTTTTCTGTATAGAAACGGGTCGTTTATTGGGATTTGTTGTATCCAAAGCCAGCATTCGTGTCAATCCTTCGAAGGTCGAAGCCATCATCAAGTTACCACCTCCTTCAACTCTTCGCCTACTCCAGAGTTTTCAAGGGAAAGAAAACTTTTTACGTCATTTCATTCCTAACTACGCCGATATTACAAAAGGTTTTACCCGGTCGTTGAAACAGAACACTCCATTCTTTTGGGAGGAGATAGCTGACAAATCTTTCGATGCACTTAAACAAGCGTTGACCCATGCGCCATTATTTCATCCTCCCAACTACAACCATGATTACTTCTTGTACCTCGCCGCTTCCCATTCCACCATTGGAATGGTTTTAGTTCAATACGATGAATTCGAAAGTGGACCACTGATCTATTATCTTAGTCAGACTCTAACATTGACTGAGTTAAAATATTCACATGTGGAGAAACTGGCCTTAGCTGCAGTCCAAGCTGTTCAGCGATTTTGTCATTACATTTTGTTACGCAAAACCACGATCATTTCTGACTATAACCCTATGCAATACATTTTGAGTAAACAATTGCTAGGGGGCAAGTATTCCAAATGGATTGTCATCCTGCAAGAATTTGACTTGGAATTTGAGAAGGCCAAGTCAAAGAATTCTTTGGTCTTTTCGGAATTGATGTGTGACTTCCTTCGTGTTGATACCGAACATGTGGTGGAAGAACCCATTGCGGATGAATCCTTGTTCCTTATCAGCACTGTTGATCCATGGTATGGAGATATCATTGTCTATCTCCAGACCCAATTTTTTCAGCCTGACATTTCACGATCTCAGTGCCAGAAAATACGTTTCCAATCCCAACCTTAAACTATTATTGGAGATACTCTTTATTGTCGTGGGGTGGATTCTGTTTTCCGTCGTTGTCTTACGCATGACAACGTTGAAAAGGTTCTTAATGACTATCACTCTGGAGCGTGTGGCGGTCATATGTCAGGGTATGCCACAACCCAAAAGATTTTGCATGCTGGCTATTTCTGGCCATCCTTATTCAAAGATTTTACCACTAGAGTCCAGAAATGTCACAATTGCCAAATTTTTTATCGTAAGATGCGCGCTCCACCTACTCCTCTCCACCCTATCATTGTCGTTGGTCCATTCGCAAAATGGGGTATTGATTTTATTACCTGTAACCCTCACTCGGTCGGGGGGCATGCATATATCATCCTTGTGGCAGATTATTTTACCAAGTGGGCCGTGGTGATGCCTACATTTTCGGCAGACGACAAAACTGCTGCGATTTTTGTTTTCAATCATATAATTGCTAGGTTTGGTGTTCCTCAAGCGATTATCACTGACCATGGGAGTCATTTTTGAAACATCATGATGACAAAACTTACAAATCAGCTTGGTCTGTGTCACGATAGTTCCACACCATATTACCCACAGGCAAATGGTCTGGTTGAAGCAATCAACAAAGTTCTAGTCACCATGATCCGATGAATCATTGGGATTCATAGGTCGAATTGGCATAACATTTTATTTTCAGCGCTTTGGGCATACTGAACCTCAGTCAAAACATCAACAGGTTTTACTCCCTTTCAACTGGTTTATGGTTTAGAGGCAGTATTACCTATTGAATGTGAAATCTCGTCATTACAAATTGTCGTACAATTATTACCAGCCACTTCTGAAGAGGAAATTTTTTTATTATACTTAGCTTAATGAGATGAGAATCGATGTAATGTTGCATTAGCTGTCGAATCTCATGCCAAAAGGATTAAAGCTCAATATGATCGGAATGTTACACCCCGCAATTTTTCGGAAGGAGACCTAGTCTTACTTTACGATCAAGAAAACGATAAGCTAGGGGCTAGCAAATTTGTACCCATGTGGCATGGTCCGTATATTGTCAAGCGAAAGATGGAAAAAGGGGCCTATGAGTTAGAATATTTTGAGGTTGTCTCTTTGGGTAAACCTAGGAATGGGCTTTATCTAAAGCAATATTATGCTTAAAAGATTAGTGTGGAGATTTTTTAGACTAGTTTCTTTCTAAGTTTGGTGTGCTTTTAGATTAGGAATGTGTGCTTTACTTTAGAGAGTGTTTTTCATTATTGTTCCTGCTTATCTTGATTTTACTCTTGATATTGCAAATGTCAACGCCTCTCCAAACATACATTGGTTTGGCTGATGGCGCTTGTCGTAGTACACGGAACATCTCTTCCGTGGCTTGGGTTATCTATTCGCCCTCTAACGAGTTAGTATCTATGCATGGGGTGAGCCTCGGTCAAACAATGAACAACATTGCAGAATACAGTGTAGTGATTGAGTTATTATATGAATCCATTTCATTTGGAATTCAGAGTTTGATTGTTAATTTAGATTTCAGAACTCATTGTATTACAGCTTAATAGAGTTTATGCGATTAGAAATCTAGTGTTATTACAATTATTTTTTAGAGTCCGTCTGTTGGAACGAGAATTTGATTACATCGAATATCAGCACATTCCAAGATATTTAAATACATTAGTAGATGCAGTTGCTTCTTGAATGTTAAATAGACATTTGCATTAAATGAAACAGTAAATTTAAAAACATCCCATAACATCTTTTGCAAGATAACCAAAAATAGTAATATAGCATAGCATAGGAGTGTGTCAAAATATACATCGTCCTCGATCATAGGTTGAAAAACACCTCATGATCGGCAAAAATGATAGCATAAAAAGTCCAAAAATGATTCTACAAGGCAATCATCCTATCATTGGTGATGATCGCGATAAGACACCACTGCTCGGGCCACCCTACAAAGGAACCTCCTAAAAGGTCCTAGGACCTCAATCACATAGCGTTGAAGTCTAAGCGGAATGTCATCTATGTTGGTCTCCGGAATATCTGCGGTCAAGTGCTCTACATGATCCTCCAATTGGGCCAAAGTCTCTGCTGATTGGTCCTGTGGGGTCGGCGCTGCGGTAGCTGGCTATCTATGATCATAGGGCTGGAGAGCGGCTGGTCGCCGTGGACCCACATTTGCATTTAAAAACTTTTTACTATTAGTTTTGGGATGATTTAAAAAAACAAAAAAAATATGTATAATTGAAAATCTTGAAACAATTTTACCTCTATCATCCCATTGCTCTCTTGGTGTAAGAGCCATGTCAGGATCACCACGATAATCCATCCCAGCGTATGGAAAATCCTGAATCACAAAGAGTTGGTTCTCTAACCAACGAAAATACTCTGGTGTGAATCGAACAACCTCGATACCCTCCTCAGGATGGCGGGCCATGACTGCAACCCAACGCATAACCCTAGGATCTCGGGGAAGTCCAGCCTCAATAGTAACTTGCTATGGAACCAGCATATGTACCCTCTCTAGGGCAAAGTTGACAACTAAATAACCATATCCAAAGTTCTTTAGATGTCTATTCTTCTCCGTAGTCAATTGGGCCTTCACATTGGCTAACACAGCATCACACCAGTTGAAGATGGTGCCTCGGAAGTAGTCTACTGCCATGTGCATCTGGGAACCGGTAACTAGATGCAATGCTACGCTCTCGTAGAGTCTGGTAACAGTAAAGGCAATCACTTTTAGTTTAGGATGGGAAATGGTTTTAACATCTATCCGTTTGTCCGGAGTCTGGTTATTACAAAACTCTAGTCCGAGACTAGCGACAGATTGGCCACTTGGCCTAGATCCGAACATAGATAATTCCTCGCCTCTTTTGGGAAAGCCAGTCAAAAAGTATATGTCATCCAACTTGATTTCGAGCCGGTTGCCACCAATAATGAAACACTGGTCCTGTGTGCTCCACCTAATCACCAGCCATTGTAGAAAGCCTACCTGTGCCCTCATGCCAGGTATGGTCCAAATTTTGAGTAGCCCACATGCTCTCAATGCCTGCAATGAAGGTGGATGGAGTAATGCAGCTTGATCAATGTCCTCGTGCTCTCTTTCCAGCCAAACAAGCGTCTTGTGTACCTACATTGCAACATAGGTGGTTTAGAACATTTCATTTCAAAATCTATGGGGTAAAAATGAATAATTTAGCGTTTAAAATCCGCGTTCTGCAAGGTTCGCACCCATCCTTTTAGAGACAGTGCATAGTTGCGCACTTCTCCTTAAGGACAGGTGCGGCACCCCGACTTTCTCTATGCACAGAAAAATCAGGGTGTGCAAGGGCCACATGGCACCCCTGCGCAACTGCCGCGGGCGATTTTTTGCCCTAATTTTCCTCTAAAAATCAATTTTTAAACCCTAAAACAAAATTTTAAACAGATGAAATGCAAGTTAGGGACAATGTGGATTACCTGGAGAAAACGGTTCGCGATTCCAAGGGTCGGATTTTTCGCAATCTCCACAGAAAGTTTTCTTACCAAAAGCTCTTACTTTTTACTCCAAAGCCAAACGGTGAAAATGAACTTGTAAAAGCCCTTTTTATAAGATTTTTTCAATAAATAAATTTAATTTATTTAGTTTTTATTTTGAAAAGGTCACTTTTGGTGCATTTTTATTATTTTTAAAATAGATATGAGTAATGTTTGCATTTTTTGTCCAGAATATTGGTATTTAGGTGAAATTGGTCATTTTCAACAAAAAACACATAGGAGTCCTCTTTAAGCTCTTTTCTGACTCGTAAAATATGAAAAGATTTCCTAGGTTTTTCTTTTTATACTTGTTAAAACGGAATTAAAAATACGGTCCTCTTACAGCTCTTTTCTGACCGTATAAACATGAAAAGATTGCCGGACTTTTTTCGTTTCAAGTTCGATATTGGTAATAAAACGAAGTTTTTTTGATCTCTTTTTTACTTTTTCTGATTGAAGGAACTAATTATGAAAAGTACTCCTTGATCGTAAAGATCAACCGATTCTCTCAAGTATTGTTTTATACTTTTTCGGGCTTGGGAGACACAAATTTATGAAAAAGGACAACCATGGAGTTTTCTTAATTTTTTCTTCTGACTCCCTAAAATTGGAAAACGCTGAGTTTCTCCTATACTGGACTCGCTAAAATTTAACAGTAAAGGACCTATTCAATTACAAACAAGAACGGACCACTCCTTCGTAGGGTTCAAATCTAAACTAAGTTGGACTCATCCGAAGCATGAGCTTATAACCAAGCAAATGTTATCCTCCTCAAGCTTGTCAAAAATAAAGAGGTACTTGCCAGAAATGGTGGAGGAAAAGAGAGAAAAATGAACCTGTTTGTTATACTTCGTGTTTGAAAAACATTCCATCACTCTTGAACATGACACTTTTATTCACCTGGGTTGGGAAATCCTTTACCTAATAGTTAATCAAGCCACATTGAAAGTCTTCAGCTGGTTTCCGGGTATTAGCTTTGGGTCAACTGTCACCAAGCCATCTGCAGTGTCGTTATGTGTTCAAGAGGTCTGTGCAAATAAACCATTCACCTACAAAATATCTGTCATCCATCATTGACCGTCCCTAAGTTAGTTCTTGCCAAATATATTTCTTCAGACTTGATCTATGATTTCGCGTTATGGGCTTGCCTATGACGAATCACTTTCTATCGACTCCGACTCATTATCTAGAAAGAGGATATAGAAATCGTCCGTACCTTGGAATCTGCATGCCTCAATGGCAGGTTTCTCGCCTTTGGTGACAGGTTGCATCATTGACCTTCGATCAAAGGATTCTGTGATGTGCTCAACATCGACTCATTCATTCACATTTCATGGATTGTACTGAGTACTTTGAGGGCCATTGACATTACTGGTGGCTCCTCTCACACTTGTTAACAGTTTACATCATTGACTGGTAATCAAGTGGTTTCTACCATGTTTGACTTCGACACATTCATTCACATGGATAGAATCGTACTAGTTCGGGAAGTAGAAATGAAGACCTTGGATCTAGTTTCCACCATCCAGGCTACGAGGAATTTTGTTATCATTATATAGTGGACTATTCATAAACAGATGGTTATGCCCATACTGTGTCCATATGTTCCTACTTGTGATGTAATACAAAATCATTCCTGTATCAGAACAATTTTACATAGTTCTTAGTCAGTTTTGATCTGAGTATGGGAATGCCTATCTCAGCGATGATATTTTCATATATATCTTTTGTGTTGAATGTTTTTACAGGTTCCGACCGGGGTATCAACAGGAAGATCCTTGAAATGATAAATTCCTTCACTCTTCTTAGATGATCAAAAACCATCCTCATCTATTATAGACTTCGCACTTTAGGGGGCAATCTCTTACACAAAAAATTGTCACCATGACCTTCTACAGTTTGTGTGAGTCCCTCAAAACTCATACATACCTCCTTTGCAAGTCTTAAGCCTCAACTCTTCATGTCAAGCCTTGAAAATGGGAGAAAGACCTTAAAGATATCTCAAATCCTAGTTTCGCAATTTCTCCTAGCATTGCCTGCGGTGCCGCACCCAATGGTCATGTTTCCTATGAACCTAACCGCTTTGTCTGTTGAGTAATGGGTGCGAACCCCTGTAAAAGTTAAAAAGGAATGAATTCATTCTTAAAAACTCATCTTGGGTCACTTCTAGACACTTCTAGAAGGAATATTGCGCTGGCAAGTCCGCTCCACCTTGGTTCCTCCATTCCATAACTAAGGGAGCTAACTCCATGATACGAGGTGCTTATCCCATTGAAGGAGGAACTTATCCCTTTAATGGGGGACCTGCAACTTCCTCCATTTGCACTATAAATTCAGGCATTGTGCTGGTTGTAGGAGAGGTTGAAAGCTAAAGATTCTTGAGGGTAAATGCTGCTGGAAATTAGACTTCCTTTTTGAGCTTGTCAGAGGAGTGATCACATACCTTTCATGTCATTTGGGAAGTGAGTGAGGCTTGTCAAAGTAGAGGAGACTCCTACTAGACCCTGGAAAGAGCTTGTGCAACATTAAGGCAAAGGTTGTAAGGTTCTTTTATTCATAAAGTTAATACAATCAAGTTTGTTTTTCTTAATGAACTGTCTCTGACGATTTATTTTATGAGCTCCTTGATCTTCATAATGAACATGTTTTATTATAATATCTATGCAGGTGTTCTTTGATGTGTGTTTGTTTGTGTATGTAGGTTATTGAAAAGGAACTGCTTGAAGCTGTTGGAATAAAGCTGCCACAAATAAGTGTTGAACCGAGGTAGGGTCTATTACACCTCTTAGTTTTGATTTATGAATTGAAACATGTTTAGAGAAAAGTAGATTTGTTTGTGCTCTTTGTTGCTAGATATCATTCGATACTAGGGAGATCGGTCTTGTCCGCAAGAACGATTTATCCAGCCAATAGTTGCGCCTAGGATTTGTTAAATGTGGTGCATCTGATTAATTTGATGATTTTATCACAATTTCTTTGGGGTTTTGTTGGGCTATCTAGGTGGCCTATGCCCACTTTGTTTTAAAGCATACTGCCTGTTTTTTTGTTGTCTTTTGGTTTTTTGTTTCGCCATGAGGAAAATATTTTGGAAAGCTTCAACTTTGTATATTTAATGCTCCTGAGTGTCTGCAAAAATGTAATTTTTTCTATCAACAAAATTACAATTTTTTTCTTTGTAGAAAAAATAACATACATGTTGATCAAGGAAAATTTAAAGGATGGAAACTTATCTTGAAGTTTAAAAGTATTGGTGAATCTCACTAGCCCCTAATATCAAAGTTATAAAAATGTTATTGATGTATTTGTAAAATTATTCAAATTTATAATGATTTTACATATACCCTATATAATGTTGGCGATTTATAAGGTAAAGTAATTTTATATTGTAAAATTTGGGCGAATCACTTTTATACAAAATGGAAATCGGTAAATATTTTTTTGGAAAAATCATGGAAAATTAGCCCACCTACGAGTATTAGCCCCTAAAATTTTCCATGATGTTTATTTCACTAAAAGATAATTTCTACAAGCCAATATGACGTATCATTGGAATTCTTTGCATGTCCAATGTTAAATTGATACATGATATATTTTAGTTCATTTTAGGTATCAAAGTTACTTCCATCATAACTTAAGATTGTACTAATAAAAGTTATAGTGTATATATATATATATATACTTAAATTAGTGAAATAATTTTATTAGATCCATAATCTTAAAAAATTAATGAGCATCCATAAACAAGATTATTACAAATCAATAAACTCAAATAGTTAATTGATGTACATCAATAAACTATCCCTATCAAAATATATGCAAATTACAAATATCACGTGAACATCAATAAACCGAAATAATAAGCATCCATAAACTAAAATAATGTCCATGATGTACATCCATAAACTATCCATGTATGAAAATATACAAATTTTATATCACGTCTAAATGTGCCCTATGAAATGGACCTGTAAATATGCAAATTATGACACACTAACTACAACCAAAAATCCTATGTGAGTTTCATCATGCAAAGTAAATGTCCATAAGGGGGTACTACAATATAACACATCCAAACTCAAAATAATTAGGTCATTATTTGTACAAGATAAACAATATAGAAATAAATGATTTTGAACCATATTTTAATTACATATAAATGAATCTAATAACCCTAGTTGTGTCTAAATGCAAGTCACATAGGATGGAGGTGTGATGAATTTGCATTTGGTGCTCCCCTGCCTATGGCTCAATGTGTTATGAGGACTAATCTCATGTGAAGACATAAGAAATCTCCCTAGGTTTCCAAAAAAACCTAGTAACAAGAAAACAATAAAGCTAATTCCTTCCATAAATCTATCTTTTCTTTAATCATAAACTAACAAGGTGAGAAACAAAAATTCTTGATGCATATCCCTCTTTGTCCTTTAGTGAAACTCCTCCATGCTTGAATCTAGACATGAACACATGGAAGCAATAAATAATCAAAGGCATATGCAACATACATGATTAAATAATTCAAGCTAGTGATCAAGGAGACCAGTAACAAACATCATTCCAATAGACATGGAAAATTTTAGGGGCTAATGTTCGCCCAGTGGGCTAATTTTCCATGATTTTTCCAAAAAAAGATTCGCTAATTTCCATTTTTTATAAAAGGTGATTCGCCCAAATTTTAGAATATAAAATTATTTTACCTTTAAAATCGCCAACATTATATAGATACTATATATAAAATCATTATAAATTTGAATAATTCTACAAATATATCAATAAACATTTTATACTTTGCATATTAGGGATTAATGAGATTCGCCAATGTTTCTAAACTTCAAGAAAAAATTCCATCCTTAAAATTTTCCTTGCCAATAGACAAATACAAATAACATAAACCATACATGAAATTCATCAATTAATCCATTAAAAGATTCAGTGAGAAGAATTTTTTTTTTTGTATTATTTTCAAAAATATAAAAGAGCTACAAAAACTATGCCTTGATGTTGTGAAGCTCCTCCCATAGAACTCAATCCTCTACAAGAATGATAAGCTCTCCAATTGAATTTCTCCAGTGTGAACTTATTCTCAGTATCCTCCCTCAACTCCCCCACCTATGACTTGATTAATATGGCAAAAGGAAGTAGTTTGAGATCCTTAGTGCAAGGATGAGATCCACTAAAAGAGGGATGAGGGCTCCTTGAAGAATGGGGATTAACTCCACCAAAAATAAGGTTAGGCTCGAATAAACATGAGTTCTAGGCTTTCTGTTTGGAATGATTCACCCAACAATTCTTCTAGATCTCACTTTTTATTTTTGCTTGTTACTGAGTCATGTTTGCAGTTTTAGTGGCACACAAAGCACACATTTGCACAGGGATCAATATCAATAATTGTACATGAATAGAAATTGGCTAGGAAACTGCGCAAGAGACTAAAAGTATGTTTATGGACCATGTTTCCTAAAAATTTTAGTTTATTCAAGGTATATAAGTTTTTGACTTGCAAGTGAGTGATTCTTGACACTTGGATGGATGGAGGGAGATCCAATTTGATGATCATTTTCCATGGTGACAAAATCAAGTGTAACAGATTTCCCCCTAAATTGAAAAGTTAGAAAAGTTTTAGGAGTGAAGTACTTGATCATATCAAGGATTAGATCAGAGATCATGGTTGGAAACCAACAACAATCAATCAAGGATTACAATGAAATATAACAATCATCACTTAGGTAAGAATTCCCATACTCATAACATAAATGTCTCAGAGCATTGTACATAAGTACATATAAATATCCATGTCAAAAGACAACATATTATGGATGCAACCATCAATGGATCTAAGTTTAAAATCGTGAATATTTAATAACTCCATACAGCCTGGATGGATGAAACTATATCCAGGGTATTGATCTCTGTCTCTTAATCCATAGTACGAATCTAGCCATGCGAGTGAACGTCTTGAAGTCAAGCTTGGTAGAAACTACTTGATTACTTGTCAATGACATGAACCCTTAACAAGCACGAGAGAAACCACCTATAACGACAATGGATGTCAGGGTACTTCTAGTATAATCTATGAAGTGCGAATAAATGATTTAATGTTGAATACTCATAGAACAATTCCATTGAAGGTCAATGATGAGAACTTGTCATCGAAGGCCAGAAACCCACCATTAAGGCATGTAGTCCTCAAGGTACTGAAGGTTTCTAGATCAACTTCCTAGTAGTGAGCTGAAGTCGATGTAAGAGATCCATCGTAGGAGGGCTTACGACACAAAACGCATGTCAACTTTTGAAGAACAATAGTTTGGAGTAATCCAAGACTGACTCACGGATGGCAAACTCAATTGAAGGATACAAATTGCGAGGCAATTTTAACTGAGGTTTAAACTTCTACTGAACATATTGGTGACACGAAAAACTTACATGACAGTGTTTGACTCAAAAAATAAAACCTAAACCAATTGAATACTTTGAATGAGGTATGGTCAACTGAGTAACAAATGTATTTCCAAACCCAAACATGAAAATGATGGAGTGTTATGTTAAAGAGTGACATATTGGCTTCTACAAATATAATACAAACATTCTTTCTTACATTCCCCCAACATGACTGGAAAGTACCCTTTATTTTTTACAAGCTTGAGGAGGATAACATATGCTTGTCTTGTAATCTCATCCTTCGAATGAGTCCTCTGAAGTATTTTTTATGGATTGGAGGAAGGAGTGGTTCAACCTCGTCATGCTTAATGACTCCTATACTGTTTAATTTTATGAGTTGACTAAAGGGGTAACTTGATGTTGTTTTCATGTTTAAGGAGTTTGAAAAGTGATGAAAATTAAAGTCGCTCAGCTCTTTTACCGTAAAATTTGAATGAGCCGAGAGAAAATAAATCTCATTTCTTTTTAGCTTTAGGGCGTTAAGAGAAAAACGTAAGTAAAAGCCACTATTTTCTTTTTCATAACTTTAGTCTCCCAGGCCCAAAAAAGGATAAAATAATGCAAGAGAGAACTTTATTGTCCATTATTAGTTAATGTATACCTTTTCTGTAAATAGTCTAGCTCATTTCGTAAAAGGGGTAAACTTATAATAAATAGACGGTTTTCCACTTACTTTTACGAGTTTGAACCATAAAGTACTTCATGCTCTTTTTCGTTTTTAAGGAGTCTAAAAAGGGCATAAAGAGAACTCCTTGGTTTGACCTTTTTGTAATTTTTAACGAGTTAGAAAAAGTGTTAAAAATATACTCATCTTAATGACTTTTAATTTAATTAATGAGTAGGAAAATATGGAAAGAACTCGGAATTTTCATGTGAATTTTATGAGCATAAAAAGAGAGCAAACAAAGCTCAAGATTTTCATGATTTTAACCAGTTTTGAAAATAATAACCCAAATAGACTCGAGATAGGTTTCATTTTTATACAAGCTTGAAACAAAGAAAAACTATGCTTGAAAGTGGTTTCATTTTTACACAAGCTTAAAACAAATAGGAAAATATGTTTGAGATAATTTTTCATGCCCACAACATATTGACATTGAAAAATGCCCTTTAAAATTCGTTTCATTCACCTAAGTAGACTATTGGTTACTAATAGGTGGATGAAATGAAGGTTCATTTACGATATCATACGAAAAACTCGATTCAATTAGGGGAGGATTTGTTTCATTTTTTAATGAGTTTGAAACATGAAAAAAACAATACTCATGGTTATTGTTTCATTTTTTAACAAGGTTCACACAGTTAAATAATTATCCTCAATATAACCAATTTCATTTTTTAATGAGGTTGACATAGGAAAGGAAATATCCTCATGTAACCGGTTTCATTTTTTAATGACGTTGACACAGGAAAATAACCATCCTCATGGGTACTGTTTCATTTCTTAATGAGGTTTACGCAATGAAAGAACTATCTCCAATATAACTTGTTTCATTTTTTAACAAGGTTGACATAGTAAAAGAATCTTCCTCATGGAAATCTGTTTCATTTTTTAACAAGGTTGACCTAGTAAAAGAACCATCCTTACAAGGATCTGTTTCATTTTTTAACAAGGTTGACATATTAAAATAACTATCCTCTAAGGAACCTAGATCATGGCTTCCACTTGGAAGGAACAAATTCCAAGGGATTCTTCCAAACCATGGCTTCCAAGAGATCTTTGTCAGAAGGAAGAATCTCTCTAGAAGGAATCGATGTGAAGAGGATCAATATGAATAATAAAACCATATTTAATGCCTCCATGAAATTTTTGACCATGTTAGTTATGAGATCTAAGTCAAAAGAAGATGAGAAGACAATGAGATTCTCATTTGCACTAGTAAGTGAAAACATGGGATAGTTGTCACATAATTAACCCATGGGGTGTCATATGACTAGTAGTCGAAGCAAGATAAACATATGAAATTTTATCAACCATTACAATGTTCCCATTATGAGGGAAGGGAATCACACGAAAAAGTGTCAATAAGACAACTTTTATGGCATAGACATAGTCTCCCAAGGAGAAAATTAAAATCCAAATGACCTTGGACTGCCATAATATCGATACAAACATTCTTACCTCCCAAGGTAATGGGGAGCTTAGGAAGGATCCCTAAAGGTTCACTAACGGTTCTATTAAAAGCTAACAAATTTTATGTAACATGTACAAGTTGAGGGGAACCCAAATCTTTCCTAGTGATTGAGGATAAAATACTAACAGAAGCACCTTCATCTACATTTCTGCGATGCACATTCTTACCATAAGCCTTCACAATGATTTGGAAATGGGTGGAAGAGGGAAGACAAGGTTTTGTCATTTTACTCCAATCAAAAGAAATAGACACATTACTTGGATGGGTTCAAAAGCATCAGATGAAATGCCCCCATGTGTAGAAGCATCTGAGATAACATGAAGAACTTGAGTGGTATGAATTTCAATCTCTAAAGGAAGAGTGGGATCGACCGAAGATGGAATCAATTCAACCGCTTGATGAACAAATGTTCCATCAACCTAAGTAATACATGTTTCACTCTCCAATGGAAGAGTGTGATTGAGAGTACTTGGATTTAGATCAATCACTTCTTCAATTGATTGTAGGTGGGGAGAAATTTTACGTTAATTAGTTGGAATTTATTGTTGTCAAACAATAAGTTTTTCCAACAATTTTGAGCCTTCATCGATGTGAGGGAAAAGGTGAGTATGATGAGTCCCTTTTCATAACCTACAAGGAAACATGACCTTAACCATTTTCCCTAAAATGTAAGAATCATTGGTTGATGGATCAATAGTAAGTTGATAAGAATTATTTGACTATACCTCCAAAACCTTAGGAATACCAGGACAATTGATAAGGAAGTGGTCACCCTTACAAATCTTGCAAGGGTATTTTGGCTTACGATGCATTGTGGAAGTTTCCTCAACATTACCAATACTTACAACCATGGTTCGTCGATTGACTACTTTCTTATCTTTCTTCTTATTCTTCTTCCCTTTTTTCTTCTTCTTATTCACCTAGTTACTAGCATCAAGGATTTTACCAACTAAATAGGATGAAAGGGAGGAGGGAATGTTGCATGAAGAATGTAAAGGGTGAACAATAGGTCTGCGATGTTGAGATGGTGAACTCGGTTGAGGTGAAAAACTCAGTTGAGCTAGTACAATTGGAGTATTTGGATTTAAAGAAGTTGAGAACATCCATACAGGTAAACATATCATGAATTTCGGGAGCGACAATGTAGTCATAGAAGGAGGACCAACATTTGAAAAATTAGAGAAAGGATTAGGTATCTCGTTAAAAGGGAGGTATTTGTCAGTCAATTACAGAAATGACATAATTGGATTAATCTTAGATAAATTCACTTTCTAATATTAACAATTAAAAAATCACAATCCACGACTAATGTTCGTAAAAAGTAAAAACCAATCAATTAAATACACACTAAAATATCTAAGGATTCAAACCATGAAAACAATATTTTCACAATGAAATCATTAGTTGATAATGAAATTGAACGTCATTGAAATCTAAGTGAAAAGTGGCTTTAGATAGAGTGACTAGAACCAGTTACACTGAAATCCTATTTAATGAAACAATCTGGTGCAAGTAACTTCACTTATTCCATCTCGAGTGAAGATTACCCTCCAAGAAGTCCATGTGAGTCTAGTCAATGTCTGTTCAGGTACAAAATGACCTTCCCTCTACTGTCACGTCGGGATATAGCCCTAGAATTATAGTCTCTAAGGTTACAACTACAATAATTCTACTTGGGGGAACAGTCGCATATTAGACGTACACGCAAGGGTAGAGTAACAAAGCTCAATCCCCTTGAAATCTCCTCAACATGGTTAATTGGAGGCTTACTTTCAAATGATCCCAAGTACCTTTCGGCACCATTGTAATACATGGAAATCACTCTATCATAGCCAATGAAGTGGGTATGAGGACTTTACCACGTCTTATATGATCTCATTCTTGACTCCTTTGTAAGTGGAGCTTCTCAAAGAAAAACTTAAATAAGTGGATTTATCTCCCTATTGTAATATTCTAGTGTTCGTCTGTAGCTTTGTAAAGTTTACTCACTTCCCTATTCCAAAGCCATACAACCTAATCTTCTATAGGTGTAAAATAACCCTAAAAAGAATAAAAATTCTAGATGAATTTTGTTAACATTGCATTATTAAGTTGTTATTCACTCAAAGGGTAAATCGATGTGAAACTGATGGTATTCTGACTTGACTCAAAACTCTAATGCATCAAATATGAAATTTGTAATCTCTTCATTTTGATGAATTTTGGCTACACTAATTAAAGAGGTTCTTCTTTAAAATATTAACTCCAAAATGTACTAATTTTGTAATGCACTTCAAAGCTCTATGTTGCAAACTACACAATGTAATACATGCACAATTTTCTTGAAAACTATGCAAATTTAGTCTATGCACAATTTCCATCAAAACTATGCAAATGTAATCTGTGCATAATTTCCATTCATGAAATGAGAATTCTAAACATGGAAATGTAATTTATGCAAGAGAATTTTTCAAAACAAACACAATATGATTTCAAGTAAGCAAAAGAACAACAAGACTAATTCTCTTCACTAATACAACTAAAGACCAATCAAGTGTAACTAGAGGAAATTAGGTGAAAATTCCAAAGATAAAAAATAATGGCAATCAAAGGTGACTAAAACTCAAGAAAAATTCAACACCTCCCCTTGACGACTGAGGAGAATTTTTTTTTTACAAAAAAGAAAGCAAAAATACGAAAAAGTTGTTAAGAAACTAAAACAAACCTTTGAGCAATGACCAAAATAAGTCAGTTTCAAAACCCCCATTGAAATCCTAAAAATGAAAATTCTTGAATGAATGTTATGAAATGAACACTTAAAGTGTAATTATGATTAAATTTCATTACTGGAATGAAAATGACTTCTAATTTCAATGCGGCACAAGAATCACATCTCATCAAAACACTAATTCTTGCAAAAGCCTACCTTTCAAACCTTGAAAATGAAAAAATCTCAAGAACACTGCTTCAAAACATCTGATCAAACTCATAGAGACTGACTGGAGGCATAGACAAGTGTAATGAAACCTTAAAAAAACAAAAATTCAAAATTTAATGAGAGGAAAAGATATTTTTCAAAAACTTCTCACAATATGCAGAGTAGGGTAAATTATGTTGTGTATACGCGCTAGTTTTAGAGGTAATATGCCCATATCTGTGCTTTGTTTCTGAATAGAAACCGTGTAGGTCTAGACACTTAAAGAAAAAAAAGATTATCCAAACAAATCACAAAATCTGAAAGATCATTAACTTGTCAAGACTAAGATAAAGCTATCAAAAAGGTTTTGGACTAAAAAACAAAGAGATGTAAGATAACAGGATGTTCCCCATTGGATTCACCATTTTTTTACAAGGACTAATCACGAGTGCTAATACAAGCAATCTCCCTAGGCTTCCAATAAAACCTAGTAACAAGCAAAGAATCATGCTAATTCCTTCCATGAATCTATCTTCTCTCCGATAATAAACTAATAAGGTGAGAAATGGAAATCCATACCTTATTACGACATGCTTGATGAAGAACACTCCTTTTGCTCTAGTGTAGCTCCTCCATGCTTGAATGTAGACCCGCACACATGGAAACAACAAAGGATCAAAGGCATATGCAGCATAAATGATTAAATAATTAAAAGTAGTGATGAAGGAGAGTAGTAACAAACATCATTCCAATGGAAAATTATAAATAACATAAACCATCCATGAAATTCATAAATTAATCCAATAAAAAATGTAGTGACAAGAAACGCTTGTTTGTATGAATTTTAGAAACATAAAATAGCTATAAAACCTATGCCTTGATGTTGTGAAGCTTCTCTCATTGATCCCAACACTCTCCAAGAATGATAAGCTCTCCAAACTAATTTCTCCAGCATAAACTTATTCTCAGTAGCCTCCCTCCACTCCAACACCTATGGCTTGATTAATAGGACAAAATGAAGTAGTTTGAGATCCTTAGTCCAAGGATGAGGTCCACTAAAACAGTGTTGAGGGATCCTTGAAGAATGGGTACTAGCTCCATCAAAAATGATGTTAGGCTCAGATAAACATGAGTTTGAGGCTTTCTGTTGCAAATGATTCACCCAACAATGATTCTAGATCTCCCTTTTCATTTTTACTTTTTATTGAGTCACGTGTGCACTTTTTGTGGTAGACAAAGCACACACCTGCATAGGGATGAATGGCAGTAACGTCACATGTGTGGAAATTGGCTAGAAAACTATGTAAGAGACTAAAAGAAGGTTTATGGACCATATTTCCTAGAATTTTTACTTTATTCTAGGTATATAAATTGTTGACTTGTAAGGGAGTGCTTCATGACACTTGGATGGATGGCGAGAGATCAAATTTGATGATCATTTGTCATGGTGACAAAAGGAAGTGTACACAACAATTAGGGCTTGCATTGTTGGACCTGCATCATTAGTGCCTCTAAACGCAACATCCCACTCATGTCTCCACACAACAATTGCATCGATGACACTCTGCATATGGGCCTATGTACAAAATGACAACACCAAATTATAATTGGTCAAAAAATTAATTAGCATATATGTGTAACTTAAAAAAATTGTTGAAATTTTAGGAATAAAAAAGTTTATCTTAATTGTTGGTCCATGTGGTTGCACATAATGTCTCTCCTCCATATTATTGAACATATGAGGTGGAGGTGGAGGTGGAGGAGAATCCATTGATACATCCTCTAGTTGAGGATGGACTCATTGATCAACTACCCCCTTAGATGACCTCATAACATCATCCATGTAGTTGGGTTGTCTCTACATGTTATCATAAGATTATTAATATAAATCAAATCTAATACGAAATAGAAATTAATATAAATAATTATGAATAATTTGACAATAAGTGTAAAAGAATATATATATATATATATATATATATATATATATATATATATATATATATATATATATAGATATACCTGGTCTGTGTCACGCAGGCCATGCACCCTCCAAGTCTCATGAATGGCTTCTTGATACATACATGTATATGTAAAAATTTGTTGAAAGGGTAAACTCATGATAAATATCCCATCGTATAAGGGCATTAGTGAGTCATGAGGAAATGGTGGTGGTCTCTTAATATCTCCAACTAGTGCAATATGTAAACTAGAAAATTATGTCTGCATTCTATCTAGAATAGCCTCCCTAGTCTCAACACCAAGCCACGATAACTCCTCTAGCTTAGTTGGTAATACCAAGCTTTGAGATGGTATTGGAAAGAATATTGTAGGTGTTGGCACATTCCCAAGGTCCTTGCGAGCCCCATCACACTCATAGGTGCATCCCAATTTGGGTCCATAATAACGAGCTCTGGTATCAGTGTAATCCGACCTCATATGTAAAACAAACTCTACATATAGATGCATGTAAATTAAATGGCGACCTGGTAATGGTGGGGGAACTAGCCCCAACCTCCAATAAATCTATCATACAAAAAATGGGTTGCATAAACATTCTTAAAATATTTCAGTGGAATCAAATTCCTATGTCTAGCAGGGTGATCTAGAGGGATGTTGAAAAACTCCCCACGAATGCCAATGTCCTTGGTGGCCCCTTTCACCACCTCCCAACTTTTGGCTTCTAACCTAATGCCTCCTAATCCTTTATATCAAATGTAGGAGGTCGATCTATGGGCCTGACCTTTGGTATGTCTCAATCAACCTATTGATGCTATGGAGCATCAAAGACAAGCTAAGATAAGTCAGTGAATTAGTAGGGATGTTACATATCTCTTCTCTAATCCATATATCATGGGTCATAACATCCTCGAATGTGATATGACCTTTAGTATAATCCCATGGAGGGATCGATGTTGCACTTTGATCCTCAACTTTGGCCTGCTGTGTGCTTGCAAATCATAAACATAATTTAACATATATAATTAACAAATTAGAAGCATAATAACATATACATTAAATTCAAACACATCAGTTGAAAACAATTTAAAAATTAAAGACAATTTCAAGGCATAAACACATAAACTTTAAAGAATACTTAAAAATGTAAGAGGTGTACATGAAATAGGAAAAGTAGGTCCACTAGAGGTAGTATGATAATCAATAGAGATAGAAGCAATTCTAATGAAACTCTTGCGAGAATCTATGAGTGGAACACGAACCCTCGGTGGGCTACATGATCTATCACGAGCCCAACCACATATAATAGAACCCCTTGCACTATAGTGGCCTAGATTTGGGGAGCATATATGGGATTCCTTAACATACTACATATATTACATATAAATTAATCCAAGTAAAAAATGTTTACTAAATTATTAAATAAATATGAAACTATTACATATAATACATATATACTAATCCAAGATAAAATTGTTGACTTGGAAAGAATGTTGACAAAAAAAACATTTCAAAACTCAAGAATAATAATCTAGCCTGAAGTCCAAAATTTTAGACTCCATTTTTTGATAATTTATGAACTAATGTATTGAGTTCCATGTAAGCACAATCAAATGAAGTGATCAAATATATGTTCACACTTCTTCTCATTTCTAAATAATGCATTGTTTTATAACGCATAAATAGGTAAATATATATGTAAAAAATTGAAATGAACCTATTAACACAACTAATACAATCAAATGCCAACCAAATACTCCAATAAACTTTAAGTGTTTAATGTTTGATTTTGACACATGACAAGTACTAAGTGCAAGAACATTAATACATTGTTTCTTGTACAACATACTACATAATGAAATAATATGGTACAAATTAGAAAAGAGTCTTAATCCTTTTATTCACTAGATCAAATTCACTTTTCATGATGGATTTAATGTATCTACCAATGATGCATAGTTGAAACATGAACTTATATATATATATATATATATATATATATATTATATATATATAATATATATATATATATAATATATATATATCTGTGTGTGTGTGTGTGATGTTTATAATTTTATGACTTTATGATAGTTAAATATATATAGTTATATAGTTATGAAATACATATATATATATATATATATATATATATATATATAATATATATATATATATATATAGTATATATATATATATATATATATATATATATATATATATATATATATATATATATATATGTTAAAAAATATTATGTTATCTTAAATAACAAGTTATGCTAACTAGTTAAGGAAGTATGTTATTGTTGATTGTGATAGATCGGCCAGCATTCAAGGGATCTCCCAGATATGAAGTCCCAACTGGACCTCACATCGTTTGGTGTAGGAATCCCATCCAGTATGATGGCCCAGTTTCCATTATCTTAAATATATGCCTTAGCTCTTGCTTGTCAGCACATGAGAGTGGTTTGCTTAGTCTTCGATCAATGAGGTACAAGTGCCTAGTGAGTGGTTAGTGTTTCTTGTGTCAATGTTCTTTCACTACAAAGGGAGAGGGTGAGAGTGAGTCTCAGGTCGAAATGGGAATAGTACCGACTTTGCTAGAGACACACAACACAGTAGGACATGCTCAACTTCCGGCGAAGTATTCCACATGGATGCGATGGTCACAAACATAAGGTGAACAGATAGCACGTACAACACTTAGCAGAATAGTCCACATGAGTGCGGTGGTCGTTATAACAAGTTTATGAGAATGAATATGTCGACAGTCTGGTGGAATAGTCCACACAGGAAAGACAACATTAACAACTGATACAACATATTTCCAATGGCATATGTACTAAAACAACCTAAATAGTTCAACTATCTTAATACAGGTTAAAGAAACATGCATTACAAGAGTCAAAAGAATAGACTTACAAACGAATACAATATATGTGTGAAAATGTGTTAGCCTTTTAAAGAGCTTCTGAATTAAGAAAAATTTCCAAGACACTTTTACACGATTACATCTCTAACCATGATAGTGGGCCATTGGAGCCACTTCTCACTCTTTAAAGAAAAGACTATAGACTCTCAAGGCTATATGGGAGGAACCAAAGTGAAAAAGGTCTTTTGCCTATACAAATGAGGGGTATATAGAGCCAAGGATGAAATTGACCCTTGTGACTATTCGACTTCCCTCATTACTATTCAACTTACATGACTCTTTGACTTCATCTATGGGTCTCTTTGACTTCCACATTACATTACATTAATTACATAGTTGCCACCCAAAGTAGTGATGTGGCTGAGGTGAATCATGACACAACCCGACATGATGCTGCAGGTACGCACATCTTGGTTGTGTTTCTCGTGTCATGCTGTTGTGTTGATGAGTGATGAGCGTGCCCGTGGTGTAACATAGCTTCACCTCCACATGGCAGAGTGTGTGGGGTCTTCAATGGTCTTGGTGCTCACTTGATAGTTCTTGAATGCACATGGGTCTCCTTCGCTTGGTACTTGGTATGTTTCGTACGTTCGTCCAACCACGAGCAAGTCTTATAGCATGCACTCCTTACTCATCCAGTTTTTCATGGCGCCATGTGTCATCCATGTACATGTTTCTGCAATCACTCACGATGAGATGAAATCAAATCCATAAATAACCTAGTCTACCATGATGTGTTCTCTTTCGTTTCTGGGTGCAGGTGACCGGGAGAGAGCACAAGGTTGTGAAAAAATGCAAAGCACATGTCAGGCTGGGATGTGGGGCTTTGGGGAACTCTTAAGAAAAAAAGCACAAAGGTCACTGAGAGGCTAGGTTGAGCAGTCCAAGACAACAGTGAAATTCTCCAAAATCTAGCTCAGCTAGGAGGTAGAACTGCGTAAATTTTCCCAGGAATGCAGTTTGGGCAGTAGGGAGGACTGGTAGTAAAAACTGGGTAGATATTCAGAGGAGGTTGTGAGTACGATGTGCAAGTTTGCAGTCCAAAATTACGCAAAACTAGGAGGAAGTCTACATATTTTCTAGGTTGAACAGGCTGTCAGGAAGCTGGTGGACAGACCACAAAAACTACACAATTTTCAAGAGGTGCAGCAAGCTGGTTGGCAGGGGCACTGACTGACATAACTGTGTAACTTTCAAAGACAGCATAGTGACATGTAGCGGATGCTTTTCCCTCGCGTATAGATGTATTTTCTTCAATCACCATAGGCGAGCATGCTGGTAGCTTTTGTGAAATTTTTTGGAGGAGTGAAACCAAGGGTCACTACCCAGTCAAACTCTTCGGTTGATGGCGGGAGGCTTGATGGCTAGGCTTGTGCGAAGCACAAACTGAGATGGCTTCATGGGAAACTTCTGTGTTGTTCTGGGTGACAGTCAACGAAGTTGATTCCAGGATCACATAGTGTAAATGTCCTGGGAGGAAACCTCAAGATTTGCACAATTATGAGTAGCAGTACCTGGTCACTAAGGGCTGAGACTGGACACTGTAGCTCAATGGAGGCTTGGATGATGGAGGGTGGTCCATTCGATAGATCTTCGAAAAAATGTTTAAGTGTGTGAGAAGTGAACTCGCGTATACATGACCTTGTGAACACACATTCAACATAACTTAATGAGAAGACATCTCGAACCAGAAAGACAACATTTACTGAGTGTGACTGACTGAAGGACTATCTAATGGTGAAAGTGAAAAGTGCGACACTTCAGATAGACCCTCAGACAACCGTGACAATACTTGTGCGACAATGCTTAAAACATCATGTGTGAGTGCAATAGATCTTTACGTAGCGAACACAACTCATACACCAACCTTAAACATCACGAGAACAAGGTTGCAAGCATGACATAACAATAAACATGCCGAAGATGATTTTTTTCAAAAAATTGAAAAGGAAGCAAGACATGTAGAGGAAACACATGAAATGACTTTTTGTCTTTGTGGACATGCATGTTACTAAGGATAGGATGATATGAAATTGAAAATCACTCCGACAAAATCAACTAATATGTATACTTCGAAATGTGCTCTTTACATACCATACTTACCCTCGATATGATCATTCGTCCAACAGAGTTTGCATGTGTTCGTGATATTTTTCCATTACTTGGTCTCTTTTTCATCTTCCCAACTCCTTAGGAGTGATCTCAACATGTCCGCTTTTCCTGTAGTCACTCGACAATGGGCCTGAGAATTTCGGTGGGAAGTGGCTACTGTGAGGATGAGGCCATGGGAGGCCCATCTATGCAATTTTTGCATGCATGACTGACAAGACAACTTGGACAATACTACGTAGTTTAGATGCATAAGACACTCATGTAGGATGGGGGTCCTATGAGGACACCTGTATGCAATTTCTGAATGCAAGGAAGCTTGGCTTCTCTACACATGTATGGAGAGTAGTGCTGGTTGCTTGATTACCCTACGCATTTCTAGACAACAATGTTGGTTGAGGCCTCTGTGGGTTGTGGGGCTTCAGCAGGCAAGGGAGGAAGTTTGATGGTTGCAGAAGCAAAGTGAAAAGTTTCGATAAGCTGAATGAGGCTAGGTTGTTTGGGAAATGGCTAAGTGTGGGATTAGTGACACATATGTAAACAGTGATAGGAATCAACTCTGATCACACACTAACTCTAACTGACAAAACATAGATCATCCGGAATGCATAATACATACTTTTCTTGAAGCAACAACCTTCGTGACAAGAGTGCGTGAAGTGAGTGTGAAAGATGTCTATGTGATGACAACCACTCATACGCACACAATTCCCTTGAAGGAAAACAACATTCCCTTTGCATGACAAACAAAAACCCCTAGGCCCAAAGATGACACATGGTGCATAAAGATGAGAACAAAGACATTTCTTAAGATCAATAAGGGGAGCTTGAAATCATCAGCTTACCAATAAGTGACCAAGGATGATCGATCACATTATCCAAGGTAGGCTCCAAAAGTTGCATGTGAGCAAAAATTTTGGAGGGTTGTTGTAGCCACTACAACATTGGCGACACACTGGTAGAACTCCATCAATATGTATGGACCTTGTTTCATGAAAAGTGAGTCTAACACTTCTGGAAGTATTGTTTGATTCCTTTGTCATGATGGCCTCCACACTATATTGTGTGAAATATGTAGTCCCTACCATTCTCTTGATTAGTCGACACACATTCCAAGCCAAGTCAACTTAGTTATTTCAATTGGGGATGAGGGTTATATTGATGAACAAGTAATAATATTATCAGAGTTTAAGTTTCATATCTGGCGTGTTCCACTACGAGCATGCCTAGACGGTACCCCTATGGAGTCACGTAGGAAAAAAAGCATAACTCTGCTTCCAGCGATTCTAGTCAGTACCCCGATAGAGTTACTTGCATCACCTCTCTGCGTAGGAAGACTTTCTCTTCTTTTGCATTATTCATTTTTCATTTTTCAAAGAACTATGCATAGGTACTTATTTATTTTAGAGGTGGAAGAGGGATCCCGACTTATTGAGTGGAAAAGAGGTTGTTCCTTCATAAATGTATGTTATATATACCTCTCACATACTTGTTAAGGTTTCCCCCTCACCTTACTCTACTTGACCGAGCTGACAAGGGTTAACCCAAAAGAATCGATTGGAGTAGGCAGTAATAGTTAACAATGAAAGCATTGTGTTTTCACCAAGACTCACTCTGAACAAAATGTGTTTTCCATGAAGGCATCACCAGCTGAAGACAACAAGCTCTTCATAGAGAGAGAGGTCAACAGATAACCCAGTGTTGATAGTTGTACAAGTCCTCTTATATTTTTCCATCTTGTCTCAAGAGATGAACACGGTTTCATGAGAGGCTAACCTATGGGTGCAAGCAAGAAAATAAAGAAAAAAGAAAAAGAATAAGTAAGCAAAGCAAGAAAGAAAGCAAACCAAACCAGGTAAGAAATCAGACATACATGCAAACAAAAATCAAAGCAAAGAAAGAAGCAAAGACTACTCCTACTCCTACGCTAAATAGTACATGGGCCTACTCATGTGAAGTGATACTTCCAATGTAGCAAATGATGCATTGGTTGGCCCATGTTGGTGAAGGAATGAAAAATATGCATGTAAATGAGTGAACAAGAAAGATTTAATAATGAAGACCAACACGCTCTGGATTATAAAACATACACATAAAAGAAAAGATAAAATGCACAAGACAAACATCGTGTAGAGTTAACATGGTGTTGTGACACACTATGTGCCGATGATAAGCATGCACACTCTCTTCACAATGCCAAAAAAGAAAACATGAGAAAGAGAGACAACTTATGCCTTGCAAGTGTGCTTGTTGTTTATGATTCCTCTAGTGCATGAGTGATGGGATCATGTGATTCAAGCAAACGAAGTGAAATTTGTGTGTTTGGTTGATCTTCAATGCGAAGCAGAGAGTGATGAGGAGCCTTGGGTGTTTCCAAAATTTTCTGATAAGAAGTGGAACTAACCTCAGAATAGTGAGGGCCTGGCATAACCATAATCTCAGGCTGAAGTGCCTCGATAGCCTACAGGGTTTCCACTTCGTCAATAGATATATCATCGGAGACCAGTGGCTTAGAAATATTACCATTGAGTGAACCAACATCCCGATCAAATGAAGAAGTACAGAGATCACGATAACTAGGATCAAAAAATTCGGGATGTTCATTGGCATCCTCATGATTTTATGAATCATGTAGAGAGGTAGATACGAAACAAGGATGTTCACCATATTTCTTTTTTGAAATGAAAAGTGACAGATGGGATGGATTTTCAGAGGAATAATTGTCCTCTCTGCAATCTTATGCCAGGTTGACATCCAGTGTGTCCTGTGAATGATCAGAAGTAGAAACATCGAGAAATGTTTTTTCACAGGGAAAATCAAAAGTGGAAGAATCACAAGAGATGTTAGGATAGAGAGGATGAGGCGTCAATAGAAGGGAGTCATCCTTCACCGTGGGTTTCTCTTTAGATTCCCTCACACAATCATCATGAATGATAGTGTGGGTTGGTTGCACAACACCAACTCCACTGATAGCCTGATCCTCATCCACAACAAGTGTGGAGTCCAGAACAGAAGAGTAAAAGACCATATAATCCAGAGGATCAACATAACTTGGGGACAAAGGTTGAGGTAACAAGTCCACATGAAAACCAGCAGGCTTGCAAGCCAAATCTGCATAGATATCAAGAGTAGGTGGAATAGGAGGATATGACAGTTCAACAGATGCGCGTCCACCTTTTCCCACCTCGCACTATGGAACTCAAGTTGTTTTATGAGAAGAGGATGGATAGTCACTTGTGACACTGACATTATCCATCTTAGATTTAACAACTCTAACATCGAGGTCTGCTAGGATGTATTTGAATAATTCTAAGAATTGCAGATTTTTGGATATGTAAAGAGGATACTTAAATATTCAATCAAGAAATTCCCAATCAATTTCATCTTGAAGAAATTGGTATGGAAGATTATAAAATCGTGTGTGAAATTCTTCAACGGATTCATCAGGTGCTTTCTGTAATTTCACAATTTCTTTATTAAGTACTTTACGGTCAAAATGATTGAAAGCATGGCCTATCTTGGTGACGAAATCAGGGAGAGAGTGAACATATTTTTTGGGTAGCGTGGCACACCGATGCAATGAGTGCCCTCGAAGCGTGTATGTGAACAACGCGCAGGTCATGTAATCTTCAAATATTGCATGCCCTTCACAAGAGCCTACAATGCCAACCACATGTCTAACCAAGGCTACTTGGCCTCCACCATCGTGTGTTTTACATGACAAGTTATTCGAGAGCTCTTTTGAGATTTCAAAGTCATTTCCATAGTACATACGCTTTGCAAGAGAAATTTTATGATTAGTCATGATAAGTATGCAAAGGTTCAAAACATATTTTAAGGGCTCAACTTGTCATCTAGCCCTCGTTATAATACTAGAAATGTTGATGGTGTGGGACCTGCCAACATTCAGGGGATCTCCTTGATATGAAGTCCCAACTAGACCTAACACCATTTAGTGTAGGAGTCCCATCTACTATGACAGCCTAGCTCTCATTATCTTAAATATATGCCTTAGCTCTTGCCTGTAAGCACATGAGAGTGGTTTAGTCTTTGAACAATGAGGTTCATGTTCTTGGTGAGTTCTTAGTGTCCCTTATGTCAAGGTTCTTTCACTAGAGAGGGAGAGCGTGCGAGTGAGTCTCAAATCGAAAGGGAATAGTCGCAACTATATTAGAGACACACAACGTAGAAAGACATGCGCAACTTATGGCGGAGTAGTCCACATGGATGTGGTAGTCACAAACACAAGGTCAAAAAATGGCACGTACAACACCAAGCACAATAGTCCACATGAGTGTGAAGTTCCTTATAAAAATTTTACGATATTAATCTGTCGAGTGCCCGATGGAAGAGTCCACATGGGCAAGACAACGTTAACAACTAATACAACACATTTCCAATGGCGTATGTACTAAAACAACTGAAATAGATCAAATGTCTTATTACAGGTTAAAGAAACATCCATTACAATCATCCAAATAATAGTCTTACAAATAAATACAATACATGTGTTAAAACATGATGCCATGCTAACAGGCTTCTGAATTAAGCAAAATTTCCAAGACACATCCATACACCATTACATCACTAACCCTAATAGTGGGCCATTGGAGCCACTACTCGCTCCTCAAAGAAAATACTACAGACTCTCAAGTCTATGTGGGAGGAGCCAAGGTGAAAAATTCCTTTGCCTTTACCTCTGAGGGGTATATATAGCCAAGGGTGAAACTGACCTTTCTGACCGTTTGACCTCCCTCATGACTGTTCGACTTGCATGACTCTTTGACTTCATCTGTGGATCTCTGGGACATCCACATTACATTACATTAATTACACAGTTATGACCCAAAGTAGTGATGTGGACGAGGCGACTCATGAAACAACTCGACATGATGTTGCAGGTATGCACATGCTGGTTGTGTTGTTCATGTCGAGCTACTGTGTTGCTAAGTAATGAGTGTGCCCATGGTGTACCATAGCTTCACCTCTACATGGAAGAGTGTGTGATGTCTTCAATGGTCTTGGTGTTCGCTTGATAGTTCTTTCATGTGCACGTGTCTCCTTCGCTTGCTACTTGGTATGCTTCATGTGTTCGTCCAACCACGAGCAAGTATTCTAGCATGCTCTTTGTTCATCCCATTCATCATCGTGCCATGTCTCATCCATGTACCTATTTCTGCAATCACTAATGATGAGGCAACATAAAATGTAGAAATCCCCTATTCTACCATGATGCATTGTCTTTCATTTCCGGGTGCAGTTGACCTGGAGAGAGGACAAGGCCCTGAAACAACACAAAGAACATGTCAAGTCAAGATTTGGGGCTCTACAGCACTATCAAGAAAAATTGTGCAAAGGTCACTGAGACATTGAGTTGAGCAATCTGACACAACAGTGAAATTTTGTGGTATCTAGCTCAGCTAGGAGGTAGAACTGAGCAAATTTTCCTGGCGAGGCAATGCGGGTAGCAGGGAGGACTAGCAGTAAAAACTACATAGATTTTCAGAGGAGGTTGGGAGCAGGCTATAGGAACTTGCTCGACAAAACTGCACAGAACTGGGAGGCAGTCTTTCATGACATGTATACATAGTTTCTAGGCTGAGCGGGGTGTTGTCCAGCTGGTGGACAACCCTGGAAAACTATGTAATTTTCAAGAGGAGTAACAAGTTGCGTTGCAGGGGGACTGACTAACAGAATTGCACAATTTTTAGAGAGAGTGCAGTACAGGTAGTGGGTGCCTATCCCTCATGTCTACACAATTTCTTTAGTTAGCAGAGATGGGCATGCTGACAGCTTCTGAACATTTTTTTGGAGTGAAATCTAGGGTCACTACCTAGTCAAACTCTCCGGTTGACCAGTGAGAGGCTTGATGGATAGGCTTGGAGGAAAGGCAGACTGAGATGGCTTCTTCGACAAATTTTGTGCTATTCTGGGTGATAGTCAGCTAAGTTGATTCTAAGATCGTGTAGTGCAGACTTCCTAGGAGGTATCCTCAAGCTCTGCGCAATTATGGGCAACACTACTTGGTCATTAAGGATTGAGACTCAGCAATGTATTTCAATGGAGCTTCAATTGATGGAGGGTGGTCCAGTTGACGGATCTTCAAAAAAAAAAAAAAATTGTGTGAGTGAACTCGTGTATACATGACCTTGAAAACACACACTCAACATGACTTGACAAAAAAACATCTCGAACCAATAAGACAACATATGCTCAGTGTGATTGACTGTGGACTATCTAATGGTCAAAGTGATAAGTGCGACACTTCGAATAGAACTTCAGATGACCGTGACAACACTTGCATGACATTTCTTACAACATCATGTGTGAGTGCGATAGATGTTTACATAGTGAACACAACTCATACACCAACCTTCAACATCACCAGAACAAGGTCGCAAGCATGACATAACAATCAACATGTCAAAGATGAGAGTTTTCCAAACAATTGAGAAAGAAGCAAGACATGTAAAGGAAACACTTGAAATGATTTTTTATGTTTGAGCACATGCATGTCACTGAGGACATGATGATATGACAATGACAAGAAATCTTGCAAACTCAACTAAGAGGTGTACTTCGAAAGGTGTTCTTTACTTACCATACTTACCCTATTAGCTCCTTATAATACTAGTGATTTCCCCATTATTATTGTCATCATAGCCCTTATTGCTATTATTGTGCCTATATTATTCCCATAATATTATTATTGTGCCCCATAGAAGCCCAATATTGTTATTTTTGTGCCCTTACATTATTATTGTTATTTCAGCGTTGATTATATTGTGACTTGTGAGACTCCTATATATAAAAAGGATGTTTTTTCATTTGTATCATCCAATAATTGTTGATTTGTGTATTTTAAATGAGGGTCCCCCCTCAAAGAGGCTAATTTTGAAGTCGTTGAACTTTCTTTTCTTCTATTTTGTGAGTTGGTTATATAGCATTTGGTATCAGAGCCTTGGATTCTAGGGTTTTGATGCTCCAAATAGGTCTTCATGGTATTTTCGCTATAACGTTTTTTCTATGATGTTTTTGAAGCTTAAATTAAAACCCATTTGATTCTAAATCGAGATGAACCTAGGGTCCGAAGTTTAGATCTTTTATCTCTATATTTTTAGAGATATGATCCAAGGAAATTAGGGTTTTTGAAGGCTCTTGAATTATATCTCAAGCATGTGATCTGGGAAAACTCATCATAAATTTCTCTTTGAGCATCATATTGAAATTTCATAAAATCTTATAGAAAAGGAATCGCCTTTAGTTTTTTGTGTATCAGTCTCAGATCCAAAGGTCAAAAACTGACACGTGGAACTTCATACAAGTTTGCTCTACTGAACCCATCTATAATCGGGTCATCGTCGGAGATGTGGCATAAATCTTCCTTGGAGAATCCAATATTGATTGGACTTACAAGGTTGGAAAGATAAATCAGAGGGCTACCGTAGGATGCAATTTTAGACCCTGGAGATCCTAAATTATAGAGATACAAGGAAAGTTCCATAATATCAAGCTATCAATGGGAGAATAAGTATTGAATAGCCAAATTCTTTCCATTCCAATGGGTGGTGATAATGTTATACTAGGTGTCCAATGGCTACAACCCTTGGGTACAATAGATTTTAATTTTCAAGAACTTTTCATGAATTTTTTCGAAAGGAAAGGAAGTTGAATTAAGGGGTATCGTAGGGAAACCGAGGAGGATAATCAGTGCTAACAAAATGGCAAAGCTTCTAAAGAAATAACCACAAGGCGTAATTGCACAATTATGCTTGCTAGAGGTTCCCACATTGAAATCATCTATTTCTCTAGATCTCCAAAAAGTGTTGGACAATGATTCCAATGTATTTGATACTCCCAAAGGCCTCCCACCTATTCATGATCATGATCATGCTATTCATTTCATTCCAGGAAGTGTTCCTCCAAATATCAGTCCTTAGAGATATCCCTATGCCAAAAAGATTGAAATTTAATGTATGGTTGCACAAATTCTAGAGTTTGGTATAATTCAACCTAGTCAAAGTTCTTTCTCTGCTCTAGTAGTATTGGTACAAAAGAAGGATGGGCCATGGTGCATGTGTTCGGATTATAGGGAGCTAAACAAGCTCACTATTAAAGATAAATTTCCCATTTCTATCATTGATGAACTATTGGATGAATTACATGGATCAATTTACTTCACCAAGTTGGATCTTCATTCAAGATATCATCAAACCAGAATGAAGACTGAAGACACTCTAAAAAAAACATTTAGAGCTCATGAGGGTCATTATGAATTTTTGGTCATGCCTTTTGGCCTTTCCAATGCACCTTCTACATTTCAAGGTTTGATGAATTCCATTTTCAAACCCTTCCTTAGAAAATTTGTGTTATTGTTTTCTGATGATATACTAATCTATAGCAAGTCTTAAAAGGATTATGTTCAACATGTTGACAGGGTGCTCAAACTATTGGAGGAGAAACAATTATATGCAAAAAGCTCCAAATTTTTCTTTGCAGTACAAGAGGTGGAATATTTGGGTCATATTGTATCTCATGAACATGTTAAGGTAGACCCTAGAAAAATTAAAGACATTAAGGAATGGAAAATCCCAACATCCATAAAGCATCTGCGAGTATTTCTCGGGTTCATAGGGTATTATCGAAAGTTTGTTAAGAATTTTGGGAGAATAGAAGAACGTCTAACAACATTAATGAATAATGATGCATTTTCATGGACTCCAGAAGAAACAAAGGCCTTTGAACATCTTAAACAGGCAATTTCCCAGGCACCGATCTTAGCTATACCATACTTCACAAAAACCTTTATTTTGGAATTTGATGCCTTAAGAAATGTAGTTGGTGTTGTTTCAATAGAAGAAGAAATACCCATTCCTTTCGAAATTCCTCCAATCAAACAAAAGTATTTACACAAAGCTATTTATGGGAAGGAAATGTTGGCAATACTACATGCACTTAATAAATGGCAACCCTACCAAATGGGAAGACACTTCAAGGTAAAACTGGATCATGGAAGTCTTAAATACATTTTAGAACAAAGATTATCTTCAGAAGAGAAACAAAAAATGGGTCACAAACATGTTGGGTTATGACTTTGAAATCATCTACAAAAAAGGGAAGCAAAATGTTGTGGTAAATGAACTCTCAAGAAAGGATGAGGATGTGGATAAATGAAGCAAGGGATGAATGGGAGAATGACGAAGAAGTGTGGGCACTCATTAAAAATTTACAATGAGATCCCACTAAATCTGATATATTTAGCTGGAAAAGTGATTCGGTATGGTAAAAAGAATTCCCAACTCAAACAAAATATTCTTATGGAATTATACACTTCTCCCTTACGAGGGCACTCACGATTTTTAAAAACTTACCACATGGTTAAGAAGGAATTTTTTGGGGATGGCCTTAAATCGGATATTCAAAAGTTTGTCAAGGATTGTTTTTTTTCCAACAAAATAAAGTTGAAACAATTAAGACCCTAGGTCTATTATAACCTTTATCCATTCCAAGCCAATGTTGGGAGGAGGTTTCAATGGATTTTATCACAGGTTTATCCAACTCCAAAGGAAAGAGTGTCATCATGGTGGTAGTTGACAGACTTACCAAGTATGCACACTTTTGTGGATTATCTCATCCATTTAGAGGTAGTACAGTTTCTATTGCATTTATGGAAACAATTCAAAAGCTACATGGAAACCAAAAGATTACTGTAAGCGATAGAGATCCCATTTTCGCTAGAAATTTTTGGACATAATTATTTTCTTCTCTTGGTACTCAATTAGCTCATAGCTCATCTTATCATCCTCAATTTGATGGGAAAAATGAGATACTAAACAAATGTTTGGAATGATATCTCCATTTCTTTGTATCTGATAAACAGACACAATAGGTCAAATGGTTTCCTTTGGTTGAATGGTGGTATAACACTTCCTTCGATACTGCAACAAAAATGACCCCATTTATGGAACTTTATGGATATCAACCACTGTCCATCACATCATATTTAAGAGAAAATTCTAATGTTTAAGCAATGGAAGATCACATCGAGCATCAAAAACAAGTTCTCCAACATTTAAAGGATAACCTCACTTTGGCGCAGAGTAGAATGAAACAACAGGCATATCAATATCATAGCGAAAGAAGTTTTGATATAGGTGACTGGGTATTCCTACGACTACAACCATATAAACAAATGTCCCTCAAGTAAGCTAAGAAGGATAATAAATTATCACCAAAATATTATGCTCCATACAAGGTGTTGCAAAAGATTGGTACTATTTCATACAAATTGGAGCTTCCAGTAGCTTCCCGAGTGCACAAAGTTTTCCATGTTTCATGCTTAAAGAAGGTTATAGGTGACAAGCTCCCAGTTAAAACAATATTTACAGAACATGACGAGGAAGGAAAAATCATATCGGAACTTGAAGAAGTCACAGAAACAAGAACTCGACAGCTACGAAATCGAGCAATTTCAGAGTATCTCATCAAGTGGAAGAAATTACTCGCTAAAGATTCCACATGGTAGGATGAGAATTTTATACGGAAGCATCCAAAACTAGTCAAGTGTTGAGGAAAACACTTTTTTGGAGGAGAGGAGCACGTTAAATCCCTATAATACTAGTGATTCCCCCATTACTATTGTCATTGCAACTCTTATTGTTATTATTATGCCCCTATTATCCCTATATTGTTATTATTGTGCCCCATAGAAGCCCACTATTGTTATTGTTTTGCCCTTATATTATTATTGTTATGTCAGCTTTGATTATATTGTGACCCATGAGACTCCTATATATAGAAAGAGGGTTTTCTCATTTGTATCATCCAATAATTGTTCATTTGTGTAATGTAAAGGAGGTTTCCCCCTCGAAGAGGTTGATTTTGAAGTTGTTGAACTATCTTTTCTTCTTTTTGTGAGCTGGTTACATAACACATCCTCGAGATGATAATGTATTCGACGAAGTTTGCATGCGGTCCTCATCTTTTTCTATTACTTGGTCTCTTGGTCCTTCTCCCCAACTCCTTGGGAGTGATCTTAGTATGCCACATTTTCCTGTAGTCACTGGGTGATGGATCAGAGCGGTTTCAGCAGGAAGTGATTGTTGCTCTGATGAGGTCATGCGAGGCCCATCTGCATAGTTTTTGAATGCAAGGCCGACAGGACAACTTGGGCTTAGTTTTTAGGCACAAGAGACTCCTGGGGGATGGGAGTCTTGAGAGGACACCTCTACGCAATTTTTGAATGCAAGGCAGCCTAACTGCTCTACGCATTTCTGGAGAGAAGTGTTTGCTACCTGACTGCTCTACGCATTTTAGAAGATAAGTGTTGGATGAGGTCACTTCAGTTTGCAGGGTTTCAGTAGGGAAGGGAGGAAGCTTGATGGTTGCAGAAGGAAAGTGCAATGTTACGAGAAGTTGAATGATGCTAGGCTTATTGAGAACTGGTTAAGTGTGAGATTAGTGACACAAATGTAAACAATGATATGACTTGACTGTGATCTCATGCAAACACTTAAAGACACAATGTAGGCCATTTAGAATGCATAAGACATACTTTTCTTGATGCAACAAAATTTTTGACAAGAGTGTGTGAAGTGAGTGTCAAGTATGTCTATGTGATGACAACCACTCATATGCACACAATTCCCTTCAAGAAAAACAACATTCCCTTTACATGAAAAACAACAACCCCTATGCCCAAATATGACACATGCTACATAAAGATTAGAACATGGACAATTCTTAAGATATAAGAGGGGAGCTTGAAATCATCAGCTTACCAACAAGTCACCAAGGATGATCAATCACAGGATCCAAGGTAGGCTCTGAAATTTTCATGCGAGCCAAAATTTTGGAGGGTGGTTGTAGCGCTACAACAATTAGGTTATAAACAATATAGTACTATATATATATATATAATATATATATATATTATATATATATATATGTGATACGCTAGAACTTATAATAGTTATATTATAATTATATTTAAATATTATATAGTTATATAGTTATGAAATAGTTATATGATGTTACATTCTATTTTATACTCGTGTTGTTTATGTTTAATAATTTATTGTTATACATGGTTAAATATTTAGATTTCTATGTTCGCTTAAATAAATGAACTAAATAGTTTTAAAATTTTTTTACATAACAATAATATTTTAGAACTACAATTATATAGCTATAGCTATGTGATGTTATACTAAGTTATATTTATAGTTTAATAATATATAGTTATATAGTTATTATGTTAGAACATAGTATATAGTTATGGTATTGTACATGTTATGTTTTTAGATATAAAACTATGTTAATTATATATTAGTTAAATCTTTATATTAACTAGTTAATGTTTTTATATATATAGTTATATATATTATTATATTATTATATATATATATATTATATATAATATATATATAATATATATATTATAATTGTTAACTTTAAATATAGCATTTACTTTTAAAATTAGAGACATTACTAATATTATTATTAAAAAAACGATTTAAAAGGATAATTAATTTAAATTTAAATTTAATAAATTAAAATAATTTCTTATTTTAATAATAGAGGTTTACTATGAGCAACCATATTCATCATGCCAATATCAAACTCTTAATTTACTTATTTATTCTTGATAGTTTCATTTTTTATGTTTTGGTGGTTTTCGGGTATATTTTCAGTCAAATTCGTTTGAGATTTAAAATTCAATTTAAATAACAAAGAAATAAAAAAATTTGAATTTCACAAAATTCCTAAAGAAAAACTTTAAAAGCTAAAATGATTAGAACAATTTTTTTTTACCATTAAGAATCATAAAATATCCATTTAATAAACAAAACATTGCAAGTAAGAAAAAAAATTAAAAATTAAATTACAGTTTTTTTGTTGGTTTCGAGGTGTTATCTAGGTTGTTTGAATGATTGTTTTGATGTTTTTTAGGTTGGTTTTATGGATTTATAAGCTGTTATGGAGGGTTTTTTTCACGATTTATTGTGGTTTTCTAAGTTGGTTTTGTGATTTTCTAAGTTCTATTGAAGGTTTTTTTTGTGGTTTTCATGGTTTTTGTATGTTTTTTTTGTAATTAATTGGTTACCATGTTTTTGTACATGTTTTTTAAATTAATTTGTTTGATTTTCCAAAAAAATAGACAAGAAAGACAGAAAAGACGGAATAACAATCTTCGTTTGAGCCTCCGGGACGTTGGCGGCGTTGTTGGTGAGATTGATTTGAACACTCTATACTTCAATTGCTCAACCAAGCTTGAAAAGTATCGGTCTAGCTACCATCACACTCTTTTTTTCAACCCTTGATGAAGCTAATTTTTTAGCGCCCAAGGAACTTGATTGAATGCCTAAAAAATGCTTGATTGAGTGCTTAAATGGCTCGATTAAGTCATCATTTTTTCCACCTAAATGCACCCTCTCTTGCCAAAATGTGTAACCTAGCTCCATGCTTTCATTCGTAAAGAGAATAATTATGGCATAAAAGGTATGTTCATAAAAACCATAATGATTTGGTGTTATTTAAAAAGAGGGAAAAGGTAGAACGCCATGAAAATTTCAAGCATAATGATGTTGAATGTGAAGTATATGCATTAGGAAAAAAATTCTAGGTAATATTTTCCTACAAGTACAGAAAAGAGGAAAATATAAATTATTGACCTAATGCGTCTTGATGTGTCTCACCTCATGCTATCTAAGTGAGTTGGTGGAGTTGCTTATTTCCTTACTTTTATTAATGATATAACTATATTCACATAGGTTTATTTTATCATAAGAAAAAATCATTCTTTTAAATATTTAAAATTAAGGTGGAACGTGGTAATAGAACATGGTTGAAAAGAAGATAAGAACATGTAACAAGATCGTCAGGTAGGATCAAGTAAGGCGACACAAATAAAAGGGTTTCATCAGATATTTTAAAATAAGTGGGTTTCAACAATAGTATATAGTACTACATAGTCCTCAATAAAATGACATGGTTGAGAGGAAAAGTACAACTTTCGTTTAGTATTCTCATAACTCTATTAAGGATAAGAATATTTTTAATGGTTTTTAAGATCAGGCAATCAGTGTTGCTGCGTATCTAGAAAATAGAAGGGTTATGGAAATTTTAGAGAAAAAGATCCCTTATCAAGAATTTTATCACTATAAACAAGTAAGTATCCACTTGATCATTTTTTGGGGTCAAGCTTTTTCCCACATTACAAAAACTAAAAAAGAAATCATGATGCCAAGGTAATCAAATTCATATTTATTGGTTATTTTAATAATCATGAATATTATAAAATGTATGATCTCATCTATTGTAAATTCTTTGCAATTAGACATGTTATATCTTATGAATAAGTAAAAGTGCTTTAGAGGTGAGGAGAAGATGTTGTATGGAAATCCTCTAATGAAAAAAAGAAGAAGAGATTGAATATTAATATGTTGAAGATGAAGGTGGAAATGAAGATATAAACATCAATGGTACACTATGAAAGAGTTATGCAATACCAATAAGGAGCGGAACAGCTCTACAAATTAGTGAGACATTATGAAGATCAATGAAGAAATTTCAAGGTATAAATGTTATGCATTAACGACTCATGTCATGAGTGTAAAGGAACCTTTAAATTGAGACAAAGAAAAATAACATAAGGAATGGGTGAATTCCATGATGGATGAACATGGTTTTATGATGAAAACTTAAACATGGGAATTGATATAATTTCCTATGAATAAAGTCCCTATGGGTTTGAAATTGTTGTTTAAGTATAAATTTAATGCTAATTGTAGTATCAACACAAGGCTAAATTTATATTGACAGAAAACGGATGTTCATAAGAGAAATATTCTATGAGGACATTTTGTCACTTTTATCTAAAATGAGCACCATTATATGAATTATTAAATTGACTATTGTGTGTATTTGGAAGCTACATTAGTTGGATGTTAAAAAAAAAAAAAAATTGAATGGAGAATTTAAAGAATACATTTATTTTGTTTTACCAGAATGGTTTCTAGAAAAATGTTAATAATAGCTTGTTTGTACACTAAATAAAATATTATATGCACCAAAATGCACCAAAATAATCATTAAGGTCTAGCTATGTAAAAGGTAATACTTTCTTCTTTTAGAAAGGATTGATTAAAACTAAAGGTGATCCAAATATTTATATCAAAGAGGGTGGAAATGGGTATATTTATCTAATTTCATTATATGTTGATGATGTAATAATAACAAGAAGTGCTTCTGAGTTGATTGATGGAAGATATTAAATGGTAATTGTCGCAAGAACTTAATATGAAGGACCTCAGTTAGTTGCATTATTGTTTAGGGCTTGAGGTAAGGAGGGATGATAGTAATAATTTAATTACATAAATCACATATAAAAACTAAATATGCAAAGGAGTGACCTAGGAAGTTCAATATGAGTGAATTTAAAGTATTGTGTACTTCGTGAGAAAAGAATGTTAAGTTTGGTAGAATTGTATTGATAGTTGGTGAGAATTATATGTTATTTAGCTATAGTCAAGCCCACTAGTCCCTATTCAATTATCATAATTAGTCAATTCATGACTAAGCCACATGACAATCATTTAGAAGCATGCAAGAGAGGCCTTCAATACTTTAAAAGGATTGTAAATTTTGGTATTAAATATACTAATGATTTGAATGTTGAATTGATATGTTATTCAAATTATAACTTTTCAAGACACCCATATGACAAAAATCCCACCATGGGATATGTATTCAATATAGATCCCATAATTAGATCTCATAGTAGTGACAAGAAACTAACTATTTAGGTATATTCCAATGAATATGAGAACAAAGAATTGTGTAGTTCAAATTGTGAGGAAATTTGGGTAAGGAAAATTCTAAAACACATGTGATAAAATAAAAGTGTACAAAAAAACATCAAATGTGATAGTGAAGGCTCTATTAAAATTGCAGATGATCTATAGTGCATGACGAGATAAAGCATATTGAAATGTATCATCATTTTATAGGAGAAAAGGTAGAACCAAATGAACTTCACTTGATATATTGTTGTAAAAATTTTAATGTAGGAGACATATTTACAAAGGCTCTAGAAAAAGCTCATTTTCAAATATGTTGAGACATATAAGGTATTGTAGAGAATTAAATTTTCCATCAAAAGGAATTGATAGAATTAATGAATGAAATGTTGTTGTTCCAACTCACTATAGTTGTGTATGCATTATTCTAAAGTGGCAAGGGTTTAATTATTTGTCAATATAGATAACTAGCGTGAGTTGTAAACTAACATACAAATCTCTATCCTCCTAGTTGTAATAGTTGTTCATTACAACTCTTCCTTTACTATATATATGAGATACTCTAGCGTATTTGATGCAATATTGAATCTAAGAAAATCTTTTTCTTGTTGAGGGTTTTTAATTTTCAATGTTTTTGTTTTTTTATTTAGAAGATAAAACCTTTAATTATAATGGACAAAAAAATTAAGTGTTCAAAAGCCACATGTAAATGATTACTTATACTTCTATGATGGTGTTCAATATTGCTTATTAAATAAAGTGTTCAAAGAAGAAAATAAAACTACTGGAAATAAGAAAAACATAAACAAAAACACCTAAAAACCCCTAAAAGAAAAGACATAATACACTACGTTGACGAGTAGATAAACTACGATTTAAGAGAATACAAACATGCTCTCCACATGCACAAAACTGACTCAATTTAATTTTAGAAAAAAAATGAATAATGTACTTCCCCATTCTAGCACACATGCAAGGTCTTCACTATTCAAATGAGACATTTGTACTTTAATTGTTTCCATGATTAAACCTTAAGAGAAAGATAGAGAATGCATAATATACATATGTATATGTAGGGAAGCCCTAGCATTAGAATGCAAGGCAACGATATTACTTCTAGTACAAAATGAATGCTTTACCATGGAGCACCTCCATTGTAAAAATATAAATGTAGCCCCAAAAAATAAACAAAGCACACTAATGGTTGGACACCTAAAACATAAAGGTTGTAAAGCTTTGTCTGGAATCATTTCAAAAGTCATGAATATCCATGAGATGAAACATTTTAGAAGATGAAATCTAAGATTCAATGAAAATGTATTAATATATACATCTTCATGAACATAAATGAATCCCACAAGTTATATTAATTCTATTGATTAGTGTTGTTTGTTTTAACATGGTGATCAATCTTGTGTGCTTTACCATGGTGATCAATGTTGTTTATTTTAACATTGTGTTAGAGTAAGCATATGCCTTTCCAGTTGAATAGCTTGAACCACAATGTGGTGGCATGTACTTTGATGTTGTCACCAGAATCACATTGTTTATTTCCATGCCCATATTTCATGTCAAATCCACTCGTTCATTTGTCTTGTGTAGGCTCCCTGTTTATGTTTTAATGCCTCTTCCATTTTATTCCATGTCCTTGTCTATCTAACCATCATATCTATCAATTCACTTGATAACTCCATCATTCTCTACATGGTGTATAGATGCCTATGATCAGTGCGTTGCATGTAGAATCGCCTCTCAGGTATGGCCTTCTCTGTCTCTGCCATTTCTCCTTTGGTCTTTGCACCCATCCGCGTGATTTTTTTCCAAATCTTATTCATCGCTTATTATTTTGGTAGGAAACCTTACTGTATTTGTCTAAAAATTCAAGTCCTCCATTACACAAAATTGTGTTATCCAATGCCTCGTGGTCTAACATACACACTTCACTTCTTCATACATGGGTGTTTGGAATTTTTTTGTGAAATATACAAAACATAGAGTGAATTTTATGTAGCATGTATGGACATATTTGACTCATTGATATAAAAGACGTTTCTAGTTTATCAGAGGATTGAAAATCAAAGGTTTGGATATATTGGTCCAAGTGTTTTACTTGGCCATCCTGATTCCCAAAACAATTGATCGAGAGATTGTCCAACCTTAAAAGCATTTTTTTGGCTTGCATTCAACTTTGTTATGTTCAATGAACATAATTGAAATATATGCAATGGGGCTAACAGTTAACTTATGGCATGGAAGGGATTGTACATGTATTATCCTCCTTGGGTTTTGATGTTGGGGCTCCAAAGATCATTTTTAGATCCTAGTTATGGCCACAATTTCTCTTCAAGCTTGAAGCACGAATTGATTTAGCCTAGTTCGATGCACAACATTAAGATATGTGGTGGGGACGCATGATATATTGGTGGTGAACCAGATGGCCATCTTTTCATATGTATATTGCAATGTTAATAATTTGAAAAAGAAATTCCTTGTACAAATGCAAATCTCAGAAAACATGTTTTCACAAAAAGTGCTTGGTAGGAGATGAAATGTTCAATGGTAATGGTTCAGTTGCTAACAATATTGACATGCTGATTTTTTTGGATGCAAATGGTCAATTTGTCTACCGTGATTAGTTGATTTTGAATAAAATGTCCCACTTCAAGCTACACAAACCTAGAAATCCTTTTCCCACGGGGCTTTGGTTTAACAATGAAAGGTGCATTGTTAAGGCACTCCATGCAATAGGTCACCGATTCCAACCCCCCCACTCCCCATGGGTGTTGACTTACCGAAAAAGAAGAAGCTAGAATAAATCCTTTAATTTCTCTTTAATTCTTGTATTAGTCATAGAAACATCGTATACAAAGTCCTCTCTCAATGGAATAATACAATTATCTATGTTATGTGGAAAAATAAAATTACATAGATAGCGGAGGATGATTTCTATTTTCAGTGATATGTCCTTAGGTTGGGATGATTGACGGTGCTTGATGTTATATAGTATGGAAACTCAAGCCCTGTGCATACGTTATATATGCTATGTCGAAAAATAAAAATGCATAGGTAGTTAAGGATGATTTCTATTTTCAGTGATCTTTCCCCAGGTTGTGATGATTGGGGGTGCTTGATGTTACATAGTATAGAAACTCAATCCCTATGCATATGTTAACTTCCAGATCAACTTAATTGATGAGACCACCCCTCTTTTTTCACAAAGAATGCAATGTATGATTACTAATTTCAATTAGCATATCATACTTCTCCATGTACTAGTGGCCTTTATATAGAACTTATTTCTATTTTCACTACTAAGGAATTTTTACTGAGACATGGAGATTGTGCAATTGTAAAATGATAAATAGCCATCAATGCTACACATTATGATTTATTAGTTTTAATGCATGTGTTATTTTCTCATATGGTATTACATTGATGATCATCTTATATCCAGTACACTTGTTGGATTGTAGTGCCTAGATTCTTTACAGTACAAGTAATAATAATAAAATACATATGGTATAACTTTTAGATATTTTAAGAAACTAACACAATTGAAGGGTGTTTCCTGCTCCTCATTGTGAAAATGGTCGAGATGCAAGAAAATATTTGAGTTATAAATGACTAAACTTAATGAAGTATTAGAGCTACTGAATACTCTGATGTTGTGTATTATTGACGACATAGTGAAAATTAGTAAAGTCACTCTTGCTGATATTAGAATCTATTTACAACATGCAGAGGAGAAGATTGAGTTTCTACAACTTGAATCTCAACTAAAACAAGATCAGATATAATAAAGGAGCCATAAATTTTAACTGGTCTTTCTTCATAATAATTCTTTGTTTAAAGTTGAATACCATTTGTAGTAAGCAATTGATAAGTGAGGTTAAGGTGTATTGCCATAAAGTTCCCACTTCACGAGTAGGTATATATATGGAGATGCAAATGTTCAGGTTGTTCTTCCCAAGACAATCATTAAACATTGCAAAACAATTATCAAGAATTAGAATATAGCATGTGTTGGATATGAAAAGGATGTGCCCTTTTATATTTTGTACTATTATAAACATTTCAAATTTTGGAGTGTCGAGTTTCGTCATAATGGTTCGTATTCATATTCTCTGTATATTTCTCCTCCACAACCACAGAATGTCATAATCTAACATTGTAATTGAGTTGGCCATCTCAATTATGAGTGATTTTATCTTCACCCTAGTAATCATTGTGGAAAACACACTCATCATTTAGACAGATGCTTTAAAACCAAGACTTGCAAGAAAAAATTATTCCCCTTTGATGGATCATCTCTTAGAAATGGTATTCATCAACCAAGAAGATAGATTGATCATACCACAAAAGTTTTTCTCAAGTGTTGACACATCTTGCATTTGATATTTCTTCATCTTATCACTTTGTATCTCACAAGTGGGGATTGATGTTTAGTTACAAGATTCTAATATTTATCCTCAAATTCTGACAAAACAAAAAATACCTCCCTGAGAATGTTGCATATTTAGAAATGATTTCTTGCTTGCTTCAAGTCTCCAAAATGAAGGCAACAAAGACCTACAAAAGAAATAGAACAAAAATAAGAAATAATCATGGAAAAGAAAAACCAACAATAGATGAAGATGAACTTCTTAATGCATACCCAAAATAATCTTGGTTGGATGTTTACCTCATGAATCTTCAATCTCTCCCATGCATTTCTAAAAATTTTCATATGTTCAAGACCATCTCTTTATTTAGTTTAAAACTCTAAGTAATGAATTTTAAAATTGCATCCACCTCAGATTTATATCAGAGGACAAGAGTGGTGAAAATGAGCTCTTCATAAGTACTCATGAATCAAATATTTCCAAGCCATAGCAATTCTTTGCAATTTCTTCACACATGATTTCAAAACATTTTTGTGAATGTGACAGAGTTTTTGCAAAAGCAAGACAATCAAATGGTTCATAATATTATGATATGTTTTAAGCCACTTTTCCAGCAAATGTAAGGGATTCTGAGAAAACTCAGATTTATTACTTACTTATTAAAAATATAAATAATAAAATAAATGAAAATAGAAAACAATTTAATCTAAATTAATCTATTTCTAATTAAACTAAATGGAAGGAAACATGGCTAGGTAGATTTCTAGTGTAACCATGCAAGCATTTTGTTTCCTATATGTATATACATGTCAAACATTAGTAATAAAAAAATGGTTAAATGAATTAAAAAAAATTTGAATCTAGTATGTTCATTATTTCCTAATCTAATTACAGAAAGTATCTTCTTTACAATTATCTTTTCTTGAAATATCCCTTCCAGCTGAATTTCAATTCGGTCAAATAAATCTCGATGGATTTCTATTAATTATTGGAATTGATTTAAAAGAGAAGATAACATGCCAGATTGTGGAAATAGATTTTTAGATACAATGACCTGCATAGAATTTTAACTCTTTTGTAAGTATGTTAAATTATTAATAATATTTCATGTAGGAAAATTTCCAAATGTATTTCAAATGGGTTTATGAAATATGGATGGAAAACTTATAAATTCAAAGGAAGATCATTAATTAAATTCATTTGAATTAGTCTCGCTACTTTCTAGAACATTATTCATGCAATGAGAAGGTAAACTACTATCAGCAAAAATATCGTGATAAAGGGAAAAATGTGAATATGAATAAATGAATCTACAATATTCTCTGTTTTTATTTTCTTCATTACAAATTTCAGATTTTTGATCATCAAATTGACTAATTGTGCTTTCTTGAAGAATATTATTTGGCCATCATGAATTTGACATTTGATCATCATGAAAGAATTCGTAAATTTGTACAACAAGTTTCATATTATTGGATGTTTGAATTTCTTCTTGTACTTGTTGATCTATGATCTGATTTTTTTTAATTTAATGCACAATGATTTTCAGATTTCAAGGCAGCTTTTTCTCCAAGATTGGTGCTAGTATCTTCTTTCATTTTAATAGTAAAATTTTCCAAGCTTGGTGATTGAGATTTAATGGCATGTGAAGTTACATATTTATCATTATTAACACTATAGGAAGTGTGCACTAAATGAAGGAATTGATCATACATAATAGAGGCCACTTCATCATCATTAGTTTTCACTTGCATATTGGAATTCTCAATTACGTCAATAACATTTGAGGAGGATTGATCAAAGCTTGTAATAATCCTACATGGATTGTGAATGGGAGGAAGAGAGTAAATATATTCAAACCAATCTAATAATTCATCTTCTAAAGGTTTATCTTCAATTCTAAATTTCAAACAATTTAAATGAAATGTAATGGTAAAATCAATAAAAGACACATTTTCAAACCTTTATACACCTTCAATTTTGGCACATACCTGTTCGTAGTCACAGTCGTCAAATTTACAAAGAAAAATTGTGATAAATTGATTCCAATTATGAATAGAGGCAACTGGAAGAGATTGACACCATCTTTTGGCTTTCACCAAGAATACAAGAGAAAAAATCCTCCATAAAATACCTTCATCAATATCATGAAAAGTAGAATCTTTTTTTTTAATGAATTCTATAGAATGATTAAATGCAAAAAAAATATTCTTACCATTAAACTTTGCCTAAGACAAGAGCCCTACTACTTCTGGTGGAGTATTGGTAGATGCATGTCTGAAAATACAACTCCAAATGCGATGTAGTATACTTAGGGGGATAGTATGGGGCATAGAGGGAGGTACCCAAGCGAATAATATAATAATAGGATGGGCCATAATAATAAATAAAGTGGTTAACCCGTATCATGTATGGGACCACAAGTAATTAGAAATAATGTAATAAGCCCATTGTATTAGATAGATGGTATTGAAGGAACCATGGTAATGACCCATGGTATTGTACGTATGAGCCCTATATAGAGGCTAGAGACACCCCATGGAGAGATGGCAATAAATATTGTATGGACAAGCATATAAATTGTGGAGTGTTCTCCTTAAAGAGCGAATGTATGGTGTTTCCCTACCTTAAGGTTTGATCAATAAAGAAGAATTTCTATCTATTTCTATGTTGTTATTTCTAGGTTTGTTTCTATATTTTCAAGTTAGATCTATTACAAGTGGTATCAGAGCACTTTCTTGGGCAAAGCGGATTTCTTTTTTAAGGAACTTTTTGGGGCGGTGAGTTGGCAGATCAGATCTGTACATTTTGGTGCAAATTTTGTAGAATCTAATTACATATATGTCTTTTTTGTGAAAAAATACCCAATTTGAAAAAAAAATCAGCCAAATCGGACTGCAGATGAGGGAGATATCGTTGATTTAAAAATTAGTTGCGTTGCAGACATTTTTTGAGGCTGTGAGTTTGTAGATCAGATTTGTATGCTCTGGTGAAAAATTTGTAGAATCTAATTACAGATCCGGATTGTTTGTGAAAAAAACCCAATTTAAAAAAAAAAACGATTGAATCGGATTCAAGATGAGGAAGATATCACTGATTCAAAAATCAACTGTGTTGCAGACATTTTTCGGGGTGGCGAGTTTGCAAATCAGATCTGTACGTCTTGGGGCAAAACTTGTAGAATCAAATTGTAGATCTGGGTTCTTTGCGTAGAAATACCCAATTTAAAAAAAAATGGTCGAATCAGAGTCTAGATGAGGGAGATATTGCTGATTTAAAATTAGTGTTTTTTTAGAAATTTTTGTGATGGCAGGATAGTTGCAGTGCAAATCAGAAATTCCAGTGCCTTGATTAGGATTTTTGTCACATGGGTAGATGCAAAATGGTTGTTCCATTTCCAAAATCAGGTCATAATAAGGATTCTGAACAATATTGACTGATCTTCAGCCATTTCAAATTTTCTCCAAGTAAGTGATTTTTTTTAAAACCCTCTTCTTAGCTTCTAGCAATATGTTTTCAGCAAAAAATGATGGGCCAACTATTGAAAAATTTATACGAGAGAAGAAGAGTGTCTTTTCAGGGTATTGGAAGGAGAAAATACGGTATTATTTGGAAGATAAGGCTTCTATATGGTGGCAATCACTTAACAGTGAGTTTCTGAAGTTATGTAGTGCTGATGAAATTGAAAAACTATTGTTGGACAAATGGTCTGATGCTGGAAAGAAGAAAACCGAAAAACCTATCAAAGATATTCTTTTTACAGGGAAAGATAATGGTCCTACTATTGAAGAATTCATAAAAGATCTTAAGAAAAACCATCTGAAAAATTGGACATGTTTCCTATGGCTTACTTTGAATGAAGAGGCTGCCATATGGTGGCACTCACTTGACACCCAAAAGTTCAAATTTTCAGATGAAGAATTTGAAAATGTCCTTTTGGACAAATGGTCTCATGCTAGAAAATAGGGGAATGAGACATGTAAGGGGTTATTTTCTACTAGTATCTCCTTATTATAGGTTCATGGATATATTTAGAAGGAGAAGATTATTGTGTCTATAAATCCTAGTTGCAAGCAAAATCTTATAAATGTCAATTTGGTGAAATAATTGCAAGTTCTAGCAAAACAAATAGAGCACACACAGGTTAATAATGAGGATGTGAAAATTTATAAAGATTTGAAGATTTCTATGGACAAGTATGTATTTCATTATAATTTTTATGCTTCAGATATGGATAATGTGGATGTTGTTTTGGGATACGCTTGGTTGGAATATATGGGTACTCTCAATATTAATGTGCAGAAGAAATTCCTGAAGCTCTGGTATAAAAAGAAAAAAATTACATTCCAGGATATTTCCATTAAGACTGAAGCAGAGACTATGGAGGCAGAAGCACAAAGTTCTATTGACATTGACACATCAGACAATGAGCCTTTGAGGGTCGACAACCAAACACAAACATCAAACCACGTACCAAAAAAATAGGTAGAGTCCAAGGAGGCTGAAGCAGAAAATGTTACAGGTGTTGATACATCAGATGAGGAATCAGTGGTTGAAGTAATATTGGAATATAAGCAACAAAAACATGCACTACAACATGTACCAAATACCAATCCGGCTCCATTACGAGGTGAATTAAAGAAAGATACATCATTCATTAAAACTTTAGCATATCACCACCCACATCACCCTGCAAGAAAAAAACCAACACCATGGCAACAAATTAGCCACAAGGACAACAACCCTCGCATGATAAAAAGAGAGGGGCGACAATCCACCCACAACACATCAACACAGAAGAGCCGCCAGGGTCAACTTCCACCTCAACCGAGTGAGACACCAGCTAGATCGAGGGTTCACCTTTCTCTTGGATGGCTAGATGCACATGCATGGTATCAGTGGACTACTCTTTTGAGTAGATCTTATTATTTGTGTTCTTCTTATTTCTTGAGGACGAAACATGTTTAAGCAGGGTGGAATGTAGTATACCTAGGGGAATAGTATGGAGTACAGAGGGAGATACCCAAGGGAATAATGTAATAATGGGATAGGCCATAATAATAAATAAACTGGTTAACATGTATCATGTAAGGCACTACAAGTAGTTAGAAGTAATGTAATAAGCCCATTGTATTATATAGATGGTATCGAGGGAACCATGGTAATGACGCATGGTATTGTATGTATGAGGCCTATATAGAGGCTACAGATTCCCCATGGAGAGATATCAACGAATATTTTATGGATAAGCATATGGCTTGGAGAGGGTTCTCCTTCCTTAAGGAGTGAATGTATGGTGTTGCCCTACCTTAAGGGTTTGATCAATAAAGAAGCATTTCTATCTATTTCTATCTTGATATTTATGGGTTTGTTTCTATATTTTTAAGTCAGTTCTATTACATGGGAAGTTTGAGAGAATCCATTGTGATTAAAATAAACTTTTAAAATAAAAAAATCTCGAAAAGACAAGTCTTCAGGCCCTCCTTCTAGTGCCAAAAAAGTTGAAGGCTATAAATTCTCTGCCTACAACAATATAAGGGATACCACCAGGTCCAGACCTTAAACCAACTCATTTTCCATTGAAATGGTGGGACCGACTAGTTAAACTAGATCTACTTACCTTTTCTCTATCTCCAATGGCTTAAAGTATCACTTTCAACTACCAATAGAGAAGAGACATCAGATCGGTCCTCTTGCTGATCAAGCAAGAAAATGACTCTTTAGATGATCTGGGGCTTAGCCAAGCCACAACTAAATATTTCCACTTTGGGAGGAGGACTTCTAGGAATATAGAATTAAATGTAAGTGCAAAATTATCCTTAAAATGTAAGAAAAGGGAAATGTATCCTAATCCTATCTCAATTAGGTATATATATATATATATATCTAACCCAACTGAGACCATAATACTTAAATGATTTAGATTTAAATATGTATGTTCAATAATGAATATCAAGATAGTGAAGTAGTTCAATTAATTGACATTATGAATGCCAAAACACATTTTGTTCAGATATTTATTAACATAAATAATAAATCAACAACATTTAGGAAGTAGTTCACAAAATGATATTGATTGTTAAATCAATAATTCGAATGATTGAATAGTAATACAAGGAAATAGTTCACATAATATTATTGTTTGTTAAGACATAATTAAAACATTGATTTATGAGTAAGTAGTTACTCAGAAAACATAATTTAGCACATAAGAGTAAAGATAAACAACAAATAATTTCAATAAATCACTCACATAGATAATAGTGCTAAAACAATATTATTTTAAATACCAATTTATTGAAACCGTTTCCTTGGCTCTGATCTCCAACAACCCTTTACAATTCTTGTACTTATGCTCTTAAAACTAGAGTTGCAATAGTCTAAGCTCTACTCTCCATACATTGTTCAAAATACATAGGAAAAATCCCAATAATCCCTAGATCTGAGTTTGATCCTCTCTCTACCTACAACCTGAAATCCTTATTACAATAGTGCTTTAAGTATTGCCAAATTGTAGTGGAGAGAAGGCTCTTAAGACATTTTACAATATACTATTTATAATTGTACAAAAAGAATTTTTAATAGGAAAGTTGTTGAAGAATAGTTCCGCTCCATGAATTTTTATTTGTCCAAAATCCTATTCTTCTCTTGCTAGAGCATTCTCATTGGTTGAAATTTTCTTCTCCTCATCTCTTCAACTGTTTCCCTGCAAAAAATCAATCAAAATTTTAATTTCACTGTAAATTAAAATCCAAATACTAAATCTCAAATACAAAACATATCCAATCAAAACTTAATTACATAATTAAATGAAAAAAATCTAAGCTTTTTATTCATGCCTATGAAGATCTAATTGGTCAAGGGTAACATAGACGAATGAATTTTCACTTAGTAGAACGATAACCTGATGAAGTTTTCTTTTATTCCATACAGGCCTAGCCCCGTTGCGAGTGAGCATTCATAATCTCGCGAGGTTTACTTGTATTTCCCATACTTCCTCTTTTAATCACCCTTTTGATAAGCACATTTACAAGCTTTTAGTTTATAATGTACTTGAGTGAAAGAGGTGGGATAATAATAGAGAGTTATGTTTAATGGAGATGATAGTTTCATAATTTTGACTCCAAGTTATTTCCCCATGACTATCAATCAGAGGCTTCTATAAAGTGGAGGGATGCGAGGAATTCATTATGTTAAACTCAAATTAGTTCTTTTCTTGAAAAAGTGAACTCAATCACTTAGAAAGGATGTGTTTTCCTCCATGAAAAATATTTAAAGAAAGATGGTTTTATGGTTCCATAAAGATATGCCTTTAATGATAAATCAAATCCAATAAAATAGATAGATTTAAAATATTTTCCATATATGTCAATCCATGTTAGGTGATGAAAAGGCCTAAATAAATCATAGCAGAGTCACCAAAATCAAAACAAAACCAAAATAGAAAGGAAAATAATTCCAAAAATAAATCAACAAACAAAAAATAAAAATGAAGAAAGAAAAAGGTGAAAGAAAAAATACAAATTTAAAGAACCAACTCCAACAAGATTTACTATACAAATGTCTCAACACAAGAAGTAAAATAAGATAAACATATGTACATTATTTCTAATGTTGAGATTTAGATAAATTTTACCTTGGAGAGTTATACTCATTTAGACTTCTGATAGCAGTGACACTAGAATTCAACCCAAATGAAAATGTTTATGTCCGCTGTAAATTTTCTTACTTCAAAGCAAAAACCTGCAAAAGTGAATTAAACATTTTCTAGTAAAATCAATGAACAAAGAAACCAATTAAAGTTTTAGAAACTCCCTAGTTTAGTTTATTTGATGAGGATTTTTAATGCTTCTCCCAAGAACTTCAAAGAAAACCAAACAAAGGAGAATGAACTCCAAATCTGATGAGGTAGAGGCATGAAAAATAATCATGAGTACATGCAAAACAAAGTTTTATATCAGGAGAATGAAATGAAAACGAGTGAAAGTGGGCATATGAAACTTACCATTAGAGAATTTCATTTAATCTTACCTAAGAGATATCATTTTCTCCAGGAGAATATAACTTCTTTTAATTAGATTTAAATGCATGAAGAAGTTGAATTGACTGAAATATTATTGACCCAAAATCATCACTTATTAGATTTATACTAAATCAAGCAATAAACTAGAAGAAAATAGTGTTTCATGTTCAAGGAACCGGAAGTAAACCAAATCCATCAAAAATGAGATTGAAGATATGTTTTTGAATGAATTACAATTATGATTGTTCTCTTTTCTTTTCCATTTGGAATTTATATCAGCCCCAAATATTTAAATTGATTCAAAATTGCAAATAGTTTACCAATTATATATATATGAAGATGACTTGAATCTTTATATGATAAGCATGGAGTGAAATATGAAAAATATCTTTACCTATTCTAGAATCCTGATCAATTGTTACATTACCAGGGTGGTTGCTCAAGAGTACCTTAAAAAGAAAATGAATATGCTCACTAAATGATGATTGGGATGGAAAAATGTCCACCGAATAATGAATCAATGGCGAAAATGTAAACAAACCGTAGGTGATGAAATTTTCCATTAATCAAGCAGATTATCGAGAAGAGTAAAATATTGTCGATGTGCATACATTAGGAAGAATGTATATGTTGGGTTGTGTTATATTCTTTCCACGACTATCCCCAGTAGTTAAGTCGGGGGGTCAAACAGACCCCCCTTTGCTGTAGCGGGCGTGGCGAGGGGGGGCTAGCCCCCTTATATGAGGTCCGGGACCATGCCCGGGGAAATTTATTTTAGATCGTGTATTAGGTGGGAAAACCTACCTATGGTTTTGTGCATTGATTTCGGACATGGTTTTGGGCGGGATGGTTTTCAGTCCATGGTATTTCGTAGATTTGTTCAAGGGAACTATGATTATGTTCTAATATAGGGTTAATGGATTAGGGTTTATGAGTTCTTCGAAATGTACATATATGTATTGTAACATTGAAAGGAATATAATGAAAAAATAATCTAATAGTCCCGACTTTGGGTTCCAAGGGGAAATCTCTGTGCATATTTATTTTATGTGTTATGCTCTCGCCATTGTTTATTTTTTGTTTTTAGAATTTGTATGCATGTAATTTATGTACGGGAGTAAAAACTACACCTAGTATCAAAGCTATTTTGTCTTCAAGCAGAGGCCTTTTCCATTGAGGGGTTTTTCTCAGGCCTGTGGTAGACCCTGTTCAGTGGGTGATCCACGAGATCAATTCTTATGGTGAAAGAAGATGGCGAGCAATGGAAAGATAGTGATCGATAAATTTAATGCTCAAATTTTTTAGTTGTGGAAACTCAAGTTGGAGGATCTGTTGGTGGATAAAGATCAGTGGGTCACAGTAGATGTAAGTACTAAACCAACAACAATGTATGATGAAGACATGAAGAAGTTGGATCGGAAGAAACTTTCTAAGAAAAAACTTTCTAATTTCTTAGAGGTTTTTAAGAAAAAACTTTCTAATTTCTCCTCATTGTTCATAATACAAATTTTGCCCAAGTTTTCCTCTAGTTGCTATCATGCATATATGTATTTAACCTCTACTTCTGAAACTCCAATGTCCACATGCGCAAATATGACTAATGAAAAATCATCCTATTAAGATAAACTATAATTGGCTTTGCTCATTTATGGAAATCATTATTCATAAGGATTTAATGCATAAATATTTTACTAGTTATCCGTTAGAAGCATTCTATGTTCCATATTAAACATAGCAATGATCAAGTTCTGATTTAAAAGAGGTCTCACCCATCCATATACGTTCAAAGTACAAGTAGCATAGCTCTAATGAGTCACCGCAATGCATGTGCAATTCTTATGCATTTTAAGCAGTTGAAACGAGCCAACAACTTTTGATATTTATTATTTTAAATTAAAGGTTCAATAGATCTTTAAATTTAAACTCCTTAGAGATGGGAGTGTCATTTGGTCAAAAATAAATTAAAAATACAAATTGTACTAAACAATGTCAACACAACCAACTCCTTTATTTCTAAACAATGTCAATGCAATCAACAACTCTAAAACTATATCATGTATAGAACGTTCTAGTCATTTCAGACCCATGAAAGCGTTCAACATGAAGGCTATGTGAGTGCTAATGCACTTTGCTTGTAAGAGATTAATTGGATATCTTGATCCCCACAGGTGAACCTTATCTCCATATCTGTATTATAGAAACAATATATTAAATTGATTACTTTTTCATTGATTCCTTTAGTAGCACTAAAATAATGGCATAAGCATTATATTCAAATTTTCTCCTTTGCATCGGATAACCTTATCCTTCTGCTTTAAAAACATTTCTTAAGTTAAACTATTAATCGTTATTAGAATCCCATAACAAAGAACCCATGTTCATCTACAAGCATATTAACTTTTTCTACCTTTAAAACGAAATGCTTTCATACTTTTCGGGAACATAAATGAGTAACAAAAAATTTCACAATGAGTTCATTCAATCAATTGTCAATATATAGAGAAGCATCTTACCTTTTATACGTTGCCACATCTTCATGTCCATGTGCAGGTGACTCTAAACAAAACTAGCTGAACCAAGCAGATATTAGTGGCCACCCTCCAAGTCCACTTGGACCCCCACCATTGTTCCTTTCAGCTTTTCAGTTTCCTTAATTGTAGCACAATTTACTATTTTTAGCAGTTTTTTGGGTCATCAAATTCCGGAGCCATTTTAAGGCCCTAAATGACGTTTTTTGGGAAAACTAGGAGCAACACGGGTCAATGCACAAATGTTGGTCTTCCCAAAGTTATAGTTATTGGATAGATCTTTCTAACGAGATATTGTACGCATCAAATAGAGATCGTATGCCAAACTTACAACCCCAGGAAGTTGATGTACCAATTTACCCAAATGGGGCCCACAGTTTTCCCTTTCATCTTTGAGGGTTAGGTTTTTGGATGTTTAGGGCTTTCCATTGTTTCTCAACATTAAATAGTCCTTTGAGCCTCATTGTAACACAATGTAGAAGCATGTAGCTTCCACATCTCTTCTTAGAGATAAGCTACCATCGTCGTAGCTAGTTTATTTCCATTTCTATTTGTAAGAATATTTGAGTATTTTACGGTAATGAGATGAAGTATTATTTCTGTTGCATCTCTATATGTATGGTTATATATGTAATTTGTTGGGTTCCTGTTTAAATCTTGATCAGTGGTATCAAAGCGGTCTACTCTTTCTCTGTCTTTCTTTGCATGTCCCCAAAGAGGTGAGGATATAAGGAGTTAGGGCTTGAACCGGTCAAACTTTTGCAAGACCAGCCTCACAAATCCTGATGGCCTACCATGGAGGATGAAAATAAAGATGAGGGGATAGGTTATCCTATCAAAATCTTGCTCGAAAAGGCCCTCGAGCGACAAAGGAATGCGATGATGGACAACTTTTCCCATATCCATCACCCGCTACCCAGGGGTGACACATCTACTTCTAGTAGCAAATATGGAAGCACCACACCCTTTAAGACACAAGTTAACTTTGAAATTCCCATATTTGAGGACCAGATAGATTCAGACACCATAGGTAAATGGTTAAATCTGCTAGAAGGGCATTTTTCTGTTCACGAGTTTTCCGGCCAGGAAAAGATTACTTTCGCTCTTTTGAAAGTCGCCGCCCACGTCACTGGTGGAAAACCTAATGCAAGCAGAAGGATGAAAGTATGACCTCATTTTTTTCAGCTACACCCACATGGAATTCATTCCAGACTTGCATCAAGGAGCAGTACTACCCTGTTGAATGCTGTGAGGATCAATACATAAAGTGCACCACGCTGCGGCAGGAAAGGGACTAAGACGTGCCAGAGTTTACCAGTATTTTCCATACCCTTCGCACAAAGTTGGGTATCAAGGATTCAGAGTAGCATTTGGTACTCAAATACTGTGGATGAATGCATATGTATATCCAGGAAGAAATATAATTCTTGAACATCTCCTCACTCAGCACGACATACCGATATGTCGTCAAGGTCAAGAAAAAGTTTAAACAGAAGAAGCGAGACTTTGGATATGTGAATCTGAAGCAAGGGAAAGGTGACTCAAAACCATAGAACAAAGGACAAAGCCAAGGCAGGGTGGCCCAAGACAACGCACCAAAGATACAAGAAAAGAGCAATGCCACGAAGCTAAAAAAGGACACCAAAAAGTGGTGTGAGTTCCATAAGATCTCCACTCACAACACAAGTGAGTGTCATGCCAAGTAGTCACTGGTGGCCAAGCTAAAGGTTTCAGAATTAGATGCATGTTCCGACTCCGAGTCAGAACCCGACAATGGGAATGAAAAATATGAAGTAGATTATCGATGTAGAGCCTAAGGCTATCGTTACAACCACGAAGATCTAGAAGGAGGAACCCAAAGATCCATAGGAGGAGGAGCTTCTCTTCGACTCCCAGATGTGGGTAAAGGACTCCCCACTACAGTTCATTGTCGACAGCAGGAGCCAAAATAACCTCATTTCAACAAAGGTCATGAAGTGGCTGGTCTTACCGACCACAATACATCCACAAATGTACATCATCAAGTGGGTTCACTAAGGACGAGATCTTCGCATGATCTAGTAGTGTCACCTTCCATACAACATCAAGCCCTTCACGAATGAGGTATTGTGTGACTTTTCTCTCCTTGATGTTTGTGATGTTTTACTAGGACAACGATACTTGTGGAAGTGCCATGTTGTGTATGAATCAAGGCCCCGTGTTATTACTATTACTTTGGGAAATAAGTTGTATAGGAAAGCGGAGGTAGCACCGCCTACCGTCATCTCTTTCGTTACTGCAAAACAATGCCGTAAGCTCATTTCCAAAACTGGGAAATTTGTTTTCCTGATGATATGCCCTCAAGGAAAGAAGAAGATTGTGGTCATGTCATCCAGACAAGGTCCATCCACACGACAACTACAGACGAGCAAGGTGATGGAGGAGTATGAGGATATCTTCATCTCCCCCGTAGGGGTTCCTCTGCACTGTTAGGTCAAGCAATCCATCGACCTAACCTAAGGTGCACCGCTGCCCAATGAACCAATCTCTAGGCACTTCATTCTGGAGAATGATGAAATCAAGAGGCAAATCCAGGAGTTGCTGCAGAGAGGTCACATCCATCGGAGTTCATCGCCCTATGGGAGCTCGTTCGTGCTGTTATAGAAGAAGGATGGGACTTGGAGACTCTGTATTGACTATCGGGCACTGAACAAGATCACTATCTGTAATAGGTACTTGATCCCATGGATTTGTTGGGTTGTGTTATATTATTTCCACGATTAGCCCATGTAGTTAACCGGGGTTTAGAAGGGGGGCAGAACCCCCCCTTCGTTGCACCGATTGCGTATGGGGTGAGGTCACAAGAGTTTGACGGGTGCAGGTAACCCCACCCTATGGGGTCTAGTGTAGTGCCCCCAAAAATTTCGTTCTTGGATCCTATATTAGGTTGGGCGGACCTACCTATGGTTTTGCGCATGCTTTTTCACACATGTTTTGGATGTGATGGTTTTTGGTCCAAATGGTATTAGAAGCTTCGGCATGTATAAATATGTATTATAACATTGAAAGGAACATAATGAAAAATCAAGCTGGTAGTCCCGGTTTTGGGATCCAAGGGAAATCTCTGTGCGTATGTGTTTTATGTGTTATGCTCTCGCATTGCTTATTTTTTGTGTTTTTAGAATTCGTATGCGGGAATTTATTTAAGGGGTTAAAACCTACATTTGGTATCATAGTTGTTTTGGCTTCAAGGGGACACCTTTGATGCTGAGGGGTTTCTCTTGGGCCTGTGGTAGAACCTGTTCGGTGGGAGATCTACGAGATCGATTCTGGTGGTGAAAGAAGATGGTGATTAGTGGAAAGATAGAGATCTAGAAATTTAATGGTCAGATTTTTGAGATGTGAAAACTCAAGATGGAGGATTTGTTGGTGGATAAATATCAGCGGATTGCGGTAGATCCGGGTACTAAACTAATGGGAGTGTCCAATGAAGAATCGAAGAAGTTGGATTGGAAGGCTAAGAGCACAATATGATTCTGTGTCTTAGATTCAGTATTGTTGAATGCATCAGGGGAAGCTACGACAAAGGCTTTGTTGGACAAGTTAGGGACTTTGTACCAATCTAAGTCTCTAGTGAATAAATTGTTCCTACGGAAAAAGTTGTATAACCTGAGGATGAAAGATGGAGACTCAGTGACAGGACATCTGAATGCATTTAATATTGTGGTAAGTCAGTTATTATCTATTTATATTTAAATTTCAGATGAGGATAAGTGCATTAGTTTGTTGTGTTCTCTACTAGATTCGTGGGATTGTCTAGTTATTGCAATAGGTAGAAATGCAACTGATTTGTAGTTTGATGAAATAGTCTCATCCTTATTGAGGGAGGAGATGAGATAGAAAAATATGGAGAGCCAGAATGGTGATACCTTGTTTGTACAAGGATGGTCCCAGAACAGAAACAAAATAAGTCATCAAGTGGGAGATCTAAATCTAGAGGGAGATCTAAATCTCCAGGAAAACCTATAAAGGTGGTGTGCTAGAAAACTATGAGGAGGAAAGACAATGCTCCAATGTACATTTCAGAAGGCACACCTAATCCACTTAAGGAAGAAAAAGAGCCGCAAAACTCTTCCGAGGCATCTATCACATATTTCTCATATATAACCATTGTTGAATGGGTACTGAACAATGCTGATACCAGAAACAGATAGTTTAATTCTCAGGGTCAAGAGCTCACGGAATCACTATTTTTACAAATTTTGAGCTTTATACCGGATGAGAGAAAAAGGAACAAGAGGAAAAAAACTCATCAGGGAAGCCCGGATCAAGAAACAGAGGCAATTTCTAATGTGCGATTAGCGCTTAGCACTAATCGCACATCGCTAAGAAAAATTGTTTCGAAAAGGAAGTCCCCTAGTTACTCAGTCATCTGCAAGCCCCGAAAATTGCAAGAAATCAGCGATAGAAACAAACTGGAAACAGAAGACTAAAGGAAAAGAAGAAGCAGTCCAAGGGTTAACCAAGTTGAAATGGGATTTTTACCAAACATACATGGTAATGATACATAATCATTGGATGATTCTCAAGTATATTATCAATTTTACTGAGAAGATAATGCCAGCTCTTGCTGATTCTATTTGCTTAACTCAACCAAAGACGGAAGGCAGTCAGTCGACTCCACTCTGGAAAATACTGAATGCTTGCGACATTAAGGAGTAGATTTAGAAATAGTTAGATAGTAGACTTAATTTTAGAAATAGTTTTGCTCAGAAAGAGGATGGTCATTTAAACCAAATCCTCATTTCTGTAAATAATTTATTTAGTTATTAGTATTTAAACCCTTCTCATGCATTTAGAGAAGGGTCCAGAAATTTATCAAAAACTTTTCCTCAGAACATGCACTTTTGCACCCTCAGAGGAGGTTTTAGTGAATGAATGGAACAGGGTTTATTTGATATTTGCATTTGATATCTGCTACTGATGTTGCACTTCTTACTCTTAGTGGATGTTAAATCAAGGAGAAGATAAATCAATTGCGCTGAAGCTCATGAGTGGACAGTATAAATGGTACTTTTATCTCTTAACCATTTCTGCTTATGCGTTAAAGTGATATTCAATTTTCAGTTGTTTATATATTACAACATGGATGTCTGAGTTATCATTTGGCACTTTCGTACGGTGATAACTATTTGTTTATGTTTAGTGTATGAATAGCTTATTTATGCGATAAGTTTTCAAAATTGTTTCGTCTAACTTCTTATACGAAGTAGTTCATCTTTATTGAATACCTTTCTTATGATAGCTGAATGATATTTATTACCAGCTATTGTTTGAAATCTTTTTAGATCGCATAGAAGGAATATCACACCCCGAGTTAGCATAAATTTCGATGTTTTTCTGTTTATTAGAATACGATAGCATAGCATTAGATTAGAATTAGGATAGAAGTATTCCATTTAGAATAGAAATACCCATATTTCTCACACACACACACTGAATTGGGAAGTTGGTCCCATATCCCCAGTCAGACCCGCTATACCAAACGGATAAGGAGCTCCCAACCAAGGTCTGGACCGGGTGGTATCCCCCTTGTTGTTGACCCGATTTTCAGGGCCTTCAACATATTTGGCGCTAGAAGGAGGGCATGAACTATGAATGGCATGTAAATCCAAATAAAAATACCATTCTAAGAGTAAATCGCCTCACCATCTCCCCCGACTTCTCCATTACACTTAAATCCAGAGTTAGAAGTCACCAGAGCATCAACCGTTGCTACAAATCCTGACATTTCAGAACAATCTGTTATTGAACCTCCTGAAGTCGAATCTCTGATTCATAAACTTCAGTGATTTTCCATTTCCCCTCAAAGATCTGATAAATCTCAGGGCAGCGTGACTTCACAGTATAACCCTGCTCATCCCCTGACCATATTAGAGAGTGAAGAGTTTGGTGTTCGACCAACCGAACTACCTCTTCCCAAAAGGAAATAAGCAAGGAAGTCACCTAAAGGGCCTGACAGCGAGACTCTTTCATCAACATCATCCATCTCAACCTCTCCATCGCGAAGTCAACCATCCACTCCTCCACCCCAGACCATTATCAATCCACCTAGTAAAATCCCTACAACTCCTCCTCAATCATATGCGATCATAATCACCTCATCTTCTCAACCACAGGGATCATCTTCTGCAAATCCCCCTGTTAGCAGTTCAGCAATGGCCCAGTCTCCATGGAACAATCCTGGGGCAGTTTTAATGCATGCACTCTTGAGTCAAATACCGGCCCATCCTGAGAAATGGTTGCCTAAGTTCAATCTCGAGGTAGGCATGCTAGCAGAAGAGCACATAAACAACTTTATGCTATCCATCAACCTCAACGGGGTTACTAATGAAGATGTTGTTGTTCAACTGTTTCCTTATACCCTACAAGGAACATCCGGATCATGGTATTTCTCATTACCCTCTGGATCTATTACCGGTTGGGACATCTTCCAAGACCAATTTTTAACCAAGTTTGGTGATGACAGGTCTACGACAACATTAATCAATGACCTATCCAACCTTAGGGCAGAATCTAGAGAACTGATCAAAGATTTCAATCTACGTTTCAATAAAATTCTAAACAAAATTCCTATTGCTTCCCAGCCCACTGAGGAAGTGCGATGTGAATGGTATATCACTGCATTACCATCGAACATAGCAAGCTTCATGGACAGGGCTAATAAAGCAACCCTAGCCGAAAACATGAAAGTAGCCATAGTAGTAGAGAAACGTATAATAGCTTTAGAGAAGAAATCCGTGATAGAAGAACGGAAGTCTAAGAAGGTCACCTTCAAAGAAGAGTCCAAGAAGAAATAAGCAAAAGATCCATTCGATTTGGAGGGATTGGAAGAAGTTATGAAGACCATGTCCAATGAAATGGTCGACATAAAAAAGCAAGTAGCAGAAACTTCTTCAAAAAGGCCCTATAGAGCTTTTAAAAGAGGCCCGTCAATGGATTCAAGGCCACCCAATGCTATAAAAAGTGTTGAATCTGAGGAAGAGGAAGAGGAAATTGCCATTGAAGGGAAAACCAATGATGAAGAAGTTGTAGAATTACAAGGAATGTGGGATTTCATCCTCCCACAAGAGGAAGATCAAGAAGTATTCCCAGTTAACACACGAAGTAGAAATCAGCTTGATCCTCCCCAAACTACCCCAAAACCAAAGAGCACAATCTATGCAACAAAGGATAAAGTCGCAACAAAGAAAATGACATCTAAAGCAACTCAAACTAGCCCAGTCCAAACAGATTCACCTACTCCATCTAAAACGTTGATCGTTTCGGATGAAATGGAGTACAATATCATAGAAGACATGAAAAAGACTAAGGCCAACATCACTCTGTACGAATTGAGCAAGCTAAAGCATCAACAAAAGATAATGATGAAAGAATTACATTCTGTGTTAGTTGCACCTTTGCCTACCGCTATAATTTCTCAAGCTTCTCATAACATGGGAAGACCTCCAACTAATACGACTAACAAGATTGATCCAAACGACATCGCTTTAATTGGAGGTAGATCGAGATCTCATACTCCCCCTTTTCTCCTTACTTATGAAATTTTTAACAAAAATGTACATAATTGTTTAGTGGATTCAGGTGCTTCATCGAATATTTTACCAAAGTCCATATGTACCAAATTAAACGTTCAACCACAGAAATCCGTTGTTCGCATAGTTTAGCTAGATCGATCTCAAGTCAAAGTCATTGGCGAACTAAATCAAGTAACCATAAGGTTGTCATCTAACCCAAAGGTATGTCAAGTTATTGACATTTTAGTCACTGATATCCCTGAATTTTATGGCTTAATTCTTAGCAGGGATTGGTCAGAAAAACTGCATGGATACTTTGCAACTAACTGGTCGCACATGTGGCTGCCTTACAATGGTAAGCCAAATCAAATAAAAGTTGAAAGAGAATTACATCAGAAGTACATAGTAACAGAATTAGAGGGGGAAAATGAACCAGTAGCATATAACAGTAGCATAATTGGCAATTATTCAATGGATTCTTTTCTCGGAAATTTTAATGCTCATACTTCACCTTATTTAGAACATTCTGTTTTATCCCAAGTCAAAAAATTTTCTCAAACGGATAGTTCAAAATGTATCAATTTTTTAGATAGATTTGTAAATAAATCTTTGTTTTGGAAATTATTTTTTGATGGTTCTAAATCTAACGAAGGAGCAGGAGCAGGATGCGTGCTAATTAGTCCAAAAGGAGACAAAATCATGTTAACATGCAGGCTCGAATTTGATTGTACCAACAATACAATAGAATATGAGGCTTTAGTCCAAGGGTTGTACAAAGCAATCGGGTTAGACAGAAAGTACCTCCAAGTCTTCGAAGACTCTGAAATTGTAGTCAGATAGGTACGGAATACTATACATTGCTTATCAGGTCATTTAAAACACTATCAATCTTTAGTTCAAGATTTGACTGAGCATTTTATAGCATTCAATATTTCATCAATTCCCAGACTCCAGAATGCAAGCGCTGACCTTTTAGCTAACGTAGCTTCTAAGCTCATTCCTTCTGAAGATTTTAGTCCAGATAGATTCTCAATAGAATTAATCTTTAGACCTTCTATTCCTGACAACATCACAAATTGGAGAATATTCAACGACGACCCTGATATCATAAATTTCCTTACTTCTGAAGGATCCTACTCCAACCAAATAATCGACGAAGATCAACATGATCGGAAATTACAACAAGATAGCACTAACAATGTTATACCTAAATCAGTGGTCAAGTTAGAAGACCTGTACGATTTGAAAGATTGGTTTAAAAGGTATACCAATTCGAAGCTCCAAAGTTGGACTTTGAATTATGAATTGGTAAACCTAGGAACCGATGCTAAACCCAAAAACATAAATCTAGGCCTTGGCCTAGCCCCTGAAGAAAAACTAGTATATATTCGTCTTTTGGGACAATACAAAAACGTTTTTGCTTGGAACTATGATGAACTCAAAACATACGACACTTCTATCATCCAACATACTACTCCAATGACCGATAATGAAAAACCTGTCCAACAAAAATTGAGAAAGATCCATCCCAACTTAGAAAATCAGATAAAAACTGAACTCAATAAGCTGTTGAAAGCCAAGATAATCTTTCACGTCAGACATTCTAAATGGATCTCCAATATGGTACATGTTAGAAAGAAAAACGGAGATATTAGAATTTGCATTGACTTTTGAAATCTTAACAAGGCCTGTCAAAAAGACAATTTTCCCTTACCACCTATGGAGTAGATATTGCAGGCAGTGCCGAGCTCAGAATTAATGTCTTTCTTGGATGGATTTTCAGGATACAATCAAGTGTCGGTACACCCTAATGATCAATTGAAAACCACATTCAGAACTAAATGGGGCACATATGCATATCGAAAGATGCCATTTGGTTTGATTAATGCTGGTGCCACATTTCAGAGAGCCATGGACATCGCATTTAAAGGTTTAGTCAATAAATCTGTAGTAATTTATTTGGATGATATAACCGTGTATTCCAAGAAACGAAGAGACCATCTCAAAGACTTGAAACAAATCTTCCAACGATGTTTAAGGTATGGAATTTCACTTAACCCAAAGAAATCATTTTTCGCATTAAGTGAAGGGAAACTTCTAGGATTCATAGTGTCAAAATCTGGAATTCACATCGATTCCCACAGAATCAAAGAAATTTATGAAATATCCCTACCTCATAACAAAAAAGCCATGCAATCTTTCCTTGGTCAAATCAACTTTGTAAAGAGATTTGTTCCAGATTTTTCACGAATCGTATCCCTTTTAGAAACGATGATAAAAAAGAACTCTAATTTTAAATGGGGCCAAGATGAACATGAAGCATTCAACCTTATTAAACAAGATATTATTAATGCTCCATCTTTAGCAACTCCTAATTTTTCAGATCCTTTTATTTATACACATTTGCCTCAGATAGGTCATATGCTGCGATACTCATTCAAACGAATCAAGAAAAGGCGGAAGCACCAATTGATTTTTTTAGTTAAAATTTGCAGGGTGCTGAATTAAATTACTCAGATGTGGAGAAATAGGCTTATGCTGTTTTCAAAGCAATCAAATACTTCAGACCTTTTCTACTCAAAACCCATACTAAAGTTATAGTATCGTTTCCAGCGGTAAGGAATCTTCTAGTACAAAAGGATGTGGGTGAGAAGAGGGCCAATTGGGTAACTGCCTTACAAGAATATGACATAGAAATTAAACCAGCAAACATTGTAAGAGGTCAAGGCTTTTGCAAAATGCTGGCTGGAGCGTCACAAATTTCTGAAATTCCATCTGTAGAGGTACAAGTGTGCGAGGTAAGCCTAAACGATGAAGAGTCATTATATGCTGATATCATTTATTATTCTTAAGAACGGATATGCTCCTTCACACCTCGATCACACTAAGAAAAGAGCTCTAAGGTTGAAAGCCAAACAATATCAGCTCATAAATGATATTCTTTTTAGAATGAATTACGATTTTGTTCTCCTTAGATGTCTTGAGAAATCTGAAGCTGAAAAAGTTTTGCAGGATCTCCACGATGGGCCAGCAGACGGACACTATGCTGGAGATGCTACTGCACATAAAATCTTGCGCGTAGGGTATTACTGGCCCACGTTATTCAAAGACTCGCACAGTTACGTGAGGAAATGTCAAGTCTGCCAAACTACTACTGGGAGGCAAAAGAAGCCATTCTTACCACTACAACCAGTTAACATCGAGCAACCTTTCAGTCAGTGGGGATTGGACATAATAGGTGAGATCGTTCCTCACTCTTCCAAGTAGCATAGATATATCCTTACGGCAACAGACTATTTTACTAAGTGGGTAGAAGCAGTTCCACTCAAGACGAATAATGCTGAAAATATCATTGAGTTCATAGATCAATTTATAATTACCAGGTTTGGATTGCCATCTGCTTTAATGTTCGATAATGCATCATACTTTTCTGGAAATACAATAACTAAATTTGCACTTAAAAGAGGATTCAAACTTAAATATTCAGCCAATTATTATCGAGTCTACAAATAAAAACCTAATCAGGATTATCAAAAGAACAGTAGACCAAAATCATAAAAATTGGCATAAATCCTTAATATACGCTTTGTGGGCAGACCGAATAATGAAAAACGCTTCCATCGGCACTTCTCCCTTTAATTTAGTTTATGGGAAAGAAGTGGTTCTTCCGACTCATTTAGCAATTCCCTCTTTGTCTCTAGTTCAATACATTGATGAAGTACCAACTTCCTCATTACAACTAAGACAAATGGAAATAATCAAATTAGAAGAACAACGAGAACAGGCTAAGAAAACACATGCTCATCATCAAGCACTAGTAAAATCCCCTTTTGATTCAAACATAATGACCAGAAAAGATTTTCAGATGGGAGACTTAGTTTTAAAATGGGACAAGGCACATGAAGAAAAGGGGAAGCATACAAAATTTCAAAGAATGTGGCTTGGTCGTTTTCAAATTGTAGAAGTCTTAGGTCCATCAACATTTGTGTTACAGGATTTAGCAGGTAAAAGAGACTCTTTGCCTGTCAACGGACAAATTCTAAAGAAATATTTTCCGTAGAATATTATTCTTCTATTTTTGTAGAGTAATACTTTTCTTTTCATAATAAAACCAGTTGTGAATGGTTACATTAGGCATTTATGAAAAAGACACCAACTCTCTTTCAGATTTTGATTTTTTGCTTGTATAAATAGAAAATATTTTGAAAATTTGATCTTTATTATTGAAAGATACAGTTAAAAACTCTAACCTAGATATGAAACTAGTTTCAACTTCATAAAGTTTGATGAAAACAACCTTTAGTGAAAAATTTGTTTTATACCAGTGCAATGAAAGGTATCAATAACAAAATAAAGATTCTCTGTAGAACAACTACTTCCAAAAACTCTATCATTGTCGTCCAGAGCTATCTAAATGAAACAATGACTTCCTCCCTGCTAAAGAAATCACAACCTTCAGAGGAACAATCCAAGGATACACTTCATCTTGAAGAATGAGAGGTCTCATCACGAGCCGGCTTATCATAATCACAGATATTATAACTTGCTGACTTTTCCAAATATTGCATACCACAATGGGGCAATGACTCAAGATTGTTACAATCAAGAGGCAAGGGGTCTCATCACGAGCCAGCTTGTTTAGCAAAGTTATAAATCGAGTGAATGACTGTGTCATAAATTGTCTATCAAACCAAGACATTGTTCTTAAGAATAAAAAGAAAATCAAAGCAATAAGTGTGGATGTGGATTCTTCTTTGAGAGTTGTAGGTTTCTTTAAGTAGGATACGGGATCATTGCTGGGTAACAGGTAACCCTGTCGAGGCTATAAACTCCTGCTGGCAGCAGAGGCTCTACCTACAACAAATGAGCATATTTAAAACTGGTTTACAGAGAAGACTTTGTTTTATCTTTACAGACCAAGTAATGAATGATGTAAATGCAATGACTAACTTGAGGAAGCAAATAATCAAAGTTGAAAATAGCTGAAGCAAAATGTCATTGACAGGTTAGAGCATAATGTACTTTATCTTTCCATAATAAAGTTTAATTTTCTGAAAAATTTCATGTTTTGGAGTTGAAAAAATTCAATTAGAAAACACAGAATAACTGGTTTCTTCAAGTGTGAATCGAACCAATGTTGTGGGCCACAACAACCCCCCCTCCTTATGAAGTGTTAATTGCTAATACTAAATAAGTGGGGAACCCTTATAAAAAAAATTAAAAAAAATCAGATTAGTGTTATATTTCCTTTTAGATGAAACTTACAACATCGATGGAGCTTAGGGAAAATACCTTTGAAGAATCTAAAAAAACCTTAAGTTTCAGGTAATAAGAAAGAAATTCACTCCTTTAAGAAAGATCGCATCGCGCCAAAGAATGATAGGGGTAACCTTCTAACATGAGCCAAAATGATTAAAAAAATCCACCAAGATTTGCGACCTGCGATAACTCTCATCGCATTCACATGCATTAAGAAGCACTCACATTGAAAACCTTAAAATCGCCGATATGCGAGTAATAACATATCGCACATCGCAAAAAATTCAACGATTTTGAATTACACATTAATGATTTATTAACGATTAAGCAGATCTGCGATCTTGCATATTGCGATTCAAGCGATATTTTCAATTTTGCATTGGTATTTTTAGATATTGCGATATGCGAGACATTTGCGACATTAGAAACCTTGACGATAATCAGCACGATGAAATTGCGGTAATGCGATACAGCGATCTGCGATATCGCAAAGCAAAATCGCAAGACCTCTCCATCGCAGTTGGTTCTGGCTCATTATTCGAGAAAACTTTTTCTAGGCCAAGAACTGGTCATGCACTTTAATGCGAATTAATGAGTTGTTGCCAGTTGTTAATGAAGTATGGTGTTGTGTTTTTCGAAGAACTAGTTCACGTAAGGTGGCGTTTTTTGCATATCTTTGGCATTTAAAGTTTTCTTGTCATTATTTTTATCATTACTTCCACCTTAATTGTAGACTACAGGAACGAAGGACAAAGCGTTATACAAGGCAGTATGCAGGAAACTATGAGGAGGAAAGGCAGTACTCCAATGTCCATTTCGGAAGGCACACCTAATCCACTTAAGGGAAAGAAAGAGCCGCAGAACTCTTATGAGGCATCCATCACAGATTTCTCATATACAGCCAGGGTTGAATGGGTATTGAACAATGCTGATACCAGAAACAGATAGTTTAATGCTCAGGATCAAGAGCTCACGGAATCACTATTTTTACAAATTTTGAGCTTTATACCCGATAAGAGAAAAAGGTGCAAGAGGCGAAAAACGCATCAGGGAAGCCCGGATCAAGAAACAGAGGCAGTTTCCGATGCACGATTACTCAGAAAACTTGCTCGAAAAGGAAGGCTTCTAATTACTCAGTCACCTGCAAGCCCCGAAAGTTGCAAGGAAGCAGCGATAGAAACAAACTGGAAATAGAAAGCTAAAGAAAAAGCAGAAGCAATCAAGGGTTAACCAAGTTGAACTGGGATTATTACCAGGCATACATGGTAAAGCCACATAGTCATTGGATGACTCTCAAGTATATCATCAATTTTGCTGAGAATATGGTGCCAGCTCTTGCTGATTCTGTTTGCTTAACCCAACCAAATACGGAAGATAGTGAGCCGACTCCACTCAGGAAAATACTGAATGCTTGCGACATTAAGGAGTAGATTTAGAAATAGTTAGATAGTAGATTTTATTTTAGAAATAGTTTTACTTATAAATAGGACACTCATTTAAACTGAATCGTCAATTTCTGTAAATAAGTTATTTAGTTAGTAGTATTTAAACCCTTTTCATGCATTTAGAGAAGGGTCCAGAAATTTATCACAAACTTGTCCTCAGAACATGCACTTTTGCACCCTCAGAGGAGGTTTTTATGAATGAATGGAATAGGGTTTATTTGATATTTGCATTTGATATTTGCTACTGATGTTGCACTTTTGTACTCTTAGTGGATGTTAAATCAAGGAGAGATAAATCAATTGTCGCTTGAAGCTCATGAGTAGGACTAGTTATAAATGGTACTTTTATCTCTTAACCATTTCTGCTTATGCGTTAAAGTGATACTCAGTTTTTAGTTGTTTATATATTACAGCGTAGATGCCTGAGTTATCATTTGGCACTTTTGTATGGTGATAACTATTTATTTATGCTTAGTGTATGAATAACTCATTTATGATATGTTTTCACAACTGTTTCGTCTAACTTTTTATACGAAGTAATTCATCTTTATTGAATTCTTTTCTTATAATAGCTGAATGATCTTTATTACCAGTTATTGTTTGAAATCTTTTTAGATCGCATAGAAGGAAGATCACACCCCGGGTTAGCATAAATTTAGATGTTTTTTTGTTTATTAGAATACAATAGCATAGCATTAGAATAGAATTAGGATAGAAGTATTCCATTTAGAACAGAAACATCCATATTTCTCACACACACACACTGAGTTGGGAAACTGGTCCCATATCCCTAGTCAGACCCGCTACACCAAATGGATAAGGGGCTGCCAACCAAGGTCCAGATCGGGCGGGTATCCCCCTTGTTGTAGACCCGATTTTCGGGGCCTTCAACAGGTGGCCACTTGTCTCTTCACAAACTAAGCACCAACTCTTCCTCGAACGGTTTTTTACTTCAGTTATTCCGCGAAATGATTCATCCACTAGCTCAGCGGTCAAATCAGACTTCAAACTTTTATATGCCTCAACTTATTCTTTTGCCAAATCTGGTCTCCCATCGGGTGCAATCTCCAGCATTTGATCTGGGGCCTCTAGATTCTACAGTCATCGCTTTTATCACATGGCTGAATTGCTCGACCATTAGCCCACGATGAGATCGGTTTTCTCTCTCATCCGCCGGACACGTGTCATTCAATGTATGGAATCACTGGGTCCTTTGACAAACTCGCTTACCACCCGAAATGCCTTCGATATTCCACCAGTTTTTGAGCGCATGACCTGCCTGTCATTTTAGCGCTTTTCCCACGGTTTCCTAGTTTCCCTTGTGACTGTGCGCTCGGGGCCTTTCCTTCTCGAGGGGCTTTTTCCACATCAGAAACAACCTCCGTTTCTGGGTTTGAACCTCTCAACTGCTATTTTTGCACCATGCATAGTCACCATGGGCCAACGGTCAGCGTGTTTTGACCAAAGGTCCTCGTTGCTCCATGTTTCCTACAAATTACCATTATTTAGAGGTTATTTCCTGATAGCTCATTGTTTACAAGATTTTGAAGTCTGTCATAATTTGAAACAGTCATAGAACTCTGATAATTTTCAAGGATCCAATTCGAATCAACAAAGTTTAACTTCCATCTCGATAATAGATGCTTGATGATTAGCCTACCTATTATCTAATGCTACATAAATCCAAGGAATACTCTATCCAACATCCTCAACTTTCTGCACCTCCTGAGCACAATAAATATGAGGTCTGCCACCCTAATGCTGTGGAAAATCTCTCTTGCGATGATCCTTTCCACAAGTCCAACACTGAAAAGGCTTCTCACCATCACCCTTGCTCTTTTCCTCAGATTGAAATCCTTGTCTTTTGTCAACTGCATTGACTTTCTTATACGACATTGTATTCTCCTTGTTACCTGCATCCCGAGGTATTTCTCACATGTTATACCACTTTCCCTTAGTCTTGTCATTACCTTTCCAACGCTGCTCAGGTTTTGACCTACACCTAGATTGTTCATAACAAGGTTTCACCTTCCCAATCACTTCTTCTAATGACCAAGGCTCATCACACTCAATCTAATCTTTAAATGCTAATGGAAATCCACTAACGAATCTTTGAACTTTTGTCTTCTCATCGTTAAGACAAGGCACATACCTCAACAACTCTATAAACTTAGTCATATATTTTTCATTTGTCATAGGTCCCACATTCAACAAGCTAGACTAATTCTCTAATCTATTTTCAGCCTCCTAGTGGAGATCTTCGATACGAGGTATTATGATAGTCAAATGGAGATCGTATGCCAAAGTTATGACCCTGGGAAGTTGGAGGTCCAAATTATTCATGTATACAAACACTTTGTACATATATTACCTATAGGTTAAAAATAGATATAGGTTCATCTGTTCAATAAGCTCACCACAGAATCACTAAGAAGGCCCTATGCCCTCACCACATAGCTACAACACCACTTATTAGTCCATACATTCATTAACCTATCAATAGCTAAACAATTCATGACAAAAGTCAGAAGATACACATCATATGAACAACATATAACTAGAAAATAACTAGCATATAAACTATGGAAAACCTAGCCATAATATCACCAACATAATGCCAACAATTAGACATGAAGCATCATAGAAGAATAATTCTTATTAACATATGAGAATACCAACAAAGTCAGGGACTTCCACGTACCACTCGACCATAGATTAGGTTGAACCAAATCTGTCTTTCATCCAACCACCCCTGAGCCATATTCCAAACATGAATGTGGGATCTCATGGAATAAACCATATAAAACCAAACTATGGCTTCCATAGGCCAAACCACCTTAACCCTCAACCAGTGATTTCACCACATGGTCGGAAATCACTAACACCAATCAGATTGATCTCTACCCAAGTTGTCTAGGGCTCTAGGAACTAGTAACTCAACCCACATCCTTATAAGGATCTAGAGCGTTTGTCCAACTCGACTCCAGGGACTAGTAACTCAACCCATCAAGGGACCCAAAGTGTTTGTCCCAACCTAGGCCCCAGGACTAGTAACTGAACCCATGTTGTCCCATGGCTTCCAAAGCATTTTCCCAACCCATAGCCATAAGGAATTATGAGCACCAACCGAAAAGCAATCAAATGGAAAAACCCACAACACCATGGCTATCCAGTAAATGGAAAGGAAAGGCTAAAACCACTGTTAATCCAGGAAATCCTCCATGCTAATGACAACACATAACAAGATAATCATATGCATACACCATGCATCCATAAATCAACAAGGAAAACACATGCACCCTATTACCTGCAAAGCAATCAAGTTGTAGCTACTGATCTAATTGTTCCCTTGCACTTTCCTGCTTTATTTTTGCCTTCTTTCTCCAAATCCAAGTGAATACTAGAGTGCTCCAAGCATGCTCCAAGAATTCTTTAAGTGTGCAAGAGTATGAGAGAATGAGATAATAGAAGAGAGCTCCAAAACTAAACTGAAAAAATAAAAAATAAAAAATAAAAATAAAAAAGAGAAGAAGAAGAAGAGAGAAGAAGAAGAGAAAGAAAGAAAGAAGAAGAAGAAGAACGAAGAAGAAGAGAAGAAGAATTGAGAAGAGAAGAAGAAAGAAGAAGAAGAAGAAAATGAAGAAGAAGAAGAAGAAGAAGAAGTTGTGAACTAATCCTCATAAGCCTTTATATCATTGAGGCCTCTATTTTCTTCATTTTCCTTCAATTTACTCTCATGCAAATATGTGACCCTTCATGTCCCTTTTCTCCTATTTTTCCTTTGTTTCCATAAATAAAATGTCAATTATAGACACTTTATCTTTGCCATTGCCTTTGCCAATTTCCATAGCCATTGATTAATCACAAGTGATCCCCATCACTATGTTTTGCCCAATATTCATCTTGGAATACATGTCCCATGAACTTGGTTTTATTTTTCTTATTTACATAGGAAATTAACTAGGGTTTGTTACATTCACAAAGGAGAAAACCCCAAGGGATGTGTTTCTTTAAAATTCCAACCATTTCCTGAGATCACCAGGCTCCACACTTGCAGAGATCATTGTGATAGCCCAAGCCTAGGTTGCGCATGTTGTAGAGAAAACCCTAACCATCTTTATGTCCCTTTTTTAGATAGTAAGTTGGAATGATTATTAAAAAATATTCATTATTAATATTTTATATATATATATATATATATAATATATATATATAATATATATATATATATATATATTATATAAGTTCCAATTTATAATTATTTATTTTGATTTTGTTTTAGAATTATATTTTTATTTTAAAAAAAAATTAAATAAGTATAAGTTAAATTAAAAGTAAATTATTATTAATTTCGAGAGTTAAATGATTTGGGAAATGAGTATTATAACATTTTTTTTGAATTAAGATTTAATGTTGAATGCATATATTTTTTCCATTTCACTTTCACTTTTACTTTTTCTTTTTCTTTTTTAAATGAAGATTATAAATTCTTTCCACTTATAATATTTAAAAAATTATGTAAAATTTTAAAAATTGTTTAGATTTTTATTGCTCTACGACCTAATATGGGGTGATGTTGTAGTGGTGTAAATGTTTTACATGTTGATTCAATTAAAAATAATAAAATATTAAAAGCAATATAGATCCGAGTATAGGGGAGATGTTGTAGCATCCATAGATGAATGTAAATATTTAAATGTTAGCAATAAAAATAATAAAATTCAATTTGTTATATTGTAATTTTTTTTTTTTTTTATAAAATTACAACCAATTTTTTTGATAAAAAACAATTCATAATATATGTGTCAAATTAAAATATATAACATATAAATAGTAGCTATAAATTAAGCTTCATTTTACCATATAAATTAAAATAATGATTCCATAACCATATTTAAATTTAATCAATAAGCACATAAAACTTAATACAGACAATAAACTTACAATACAAGAGGATTTTTAACCATGACTCCTACCTTACAATGGATATTATTAACTTGTAAATAAGCTTTGTTATAATATAATAGGCCAATACCATGGTTTATCAATGCAACATACCCAAAAACCAAAATCATTTTACCATCAAATATTTTATTTTATAGTTTTTTTTTTAAATTTAAATCTAAAAGTAAAAAATTGTTATAATTACTTAAGGTATATTTAAACCCTTTATCTTCCACTACTACTTAAAATTATTTAGCGGATAATATTCTAAGAAATTAATTCAAAGTTTTAATAAATTTAAAATGAGAATGCCTCTATATATAGGATGTTGAAATTTATTAATATAAATAATTTATTAAGAACCACATATATCCATCTTAACTAAGGATCTACCAAGGATGAGAGAAATCAAAGCTCTCTAGGTGAAAACCTTTCTTCAAGTTTTGCAATAAAAAGGAAGTTTACATCTTGAGAAGTTTGATTCCTCTAGGAACTTGGTATATCTTGAGTTAAGATACATCTATGTTGGATTCAGAGTTAAGATAAATCTATGTTGGTTTAATGAGAAAAAAAATTGTTTTTATTATAAACATTTTAATTTTATTTATAAGCTAATTCAAATAATGAAATACTTTTGATTGTCTAAATTAGAATTTATCTCTTTTTTATAATACGTTTTAATTTTTTTTATGGCAATTAAATTTTATGCCCCTTTGAGCTTATATTCGCCAAAATTTTCAACTTCTTTAATTTTTTGTCA
>APFE030226174.1:0-17696 GCA_000404065.3 Pinus taeda | reverse complement strand
CTCCTGGATGTTGGAAAGTTGGTGTCAGAAATTGCTCCGATGGAAACTGAGCGGGGACGTCTGTGGCGAATGATAAGTTAGGCGGAATTTCTTTGCTTACTGGGACAATGAACTAGGCCATTGATATTAGGTAATCCAGTGTCTGCCCCCCATTGTCCAACCCTAGCAGTCTAGTCAGCTCCAGCAAACGCTTAGTTTGTTTTGGCACTAGCCAATCTAGGGTTTGTTTGCCATTCTGCAACCCTAGTTCTCTTGTGAGACTTATTATATGGGGCGCCATTGATAATAACCAATCAATCGCCTGTCCGCCTTTCTCACACTCTAGCTCTTTTGTCAAGTCTGTCAATCTATTGATTTCAGACGGTAACATCCACCACACCGCAGCTCCCGTAGATCTCAAATCCAAGCCCTTAGTGAGTTCATATAATGGTTGTCTACACTCATTCGGCACGTCCAATCTCCAACGTTCTTTCTTAGCCTCATGAGGTTGCTTCTGCAAATCACCTGGACAGCCCTCTTGCTCGGCCTCTGATTCCGTATTCCGCTTGGTCGTTTTTCCGCAAGGACGGTCAGAGCTTGTCCCCGCTAGGTTTTTCTCTTCGCTATCCATAGCGCCGTGGAGGAATCAAAAGCTCACTCTACGATATTAAAACCTAATTCTCAACGCTTAAATCACTCAAAACAGAGGATATGCTACGAACCGCAGTATGAATCCACGAGGACAGTGTAATAGTTTCATGTTAAGATATCGTTGCCGGAATTAATAGGGGATTTGAAATAATAATTGAGAAAAGTTAACGTTTTTTACTAAATTCTACAGTATTATGAATGGTAATAAAGGTATAAATAAATATTGTAAATAATTACTTTATTAACTATATTTCAGGATAAAGATACTTGATATTCGCGACAACTATATATTAGGTTCAAGTTTTCTTAAAAATGGTTATGGCTTATTAAAAAATTATTTTAATAATAATATAAAATAATAAAATAAGGCTTAAAACTCTTTTTAAAATTTTAAGGTTCATTCTAATAATTTTTCCTTTCACCAATGTTCTGTTATAATTTTGTCCCTTAATTTTTAAGTAATATATTTTAAAATTTAACAAAAATTCCTTAGAATCATGTGTGAGTTGTATCTGTGAGTTGTATCTTCGTTAGGGTTTTTTAAAGGGATGAATCCATTTATATCTTAAAAAGTCATTCTAAACAATTATTACAATTTCAGCACAAAAATCAAAACTTAAAAAAATTAGACAAGATGTTAATTAATTAATAAATTCAAAATAAAATATTTTTAACCTTGATTTTTTACCATAAACTTACATGACCCCATGGAGGATCATAAAATGATCTTATCACCTAGGGAATTACACGTAAATAATGTTTTGAATATTAACCACAAATTTGACTAGTGATTAATGACATTATAAACATAAGTAATATGAAAATAACATATTTACATTTCGATGGCCATGTTATCTCTAGAGGAAACTCTCCTAGGTTGCAGCTCGGAGATGCCTTGTAACATATAATCTTCAATATTGTTATGAGAACTATTGGAATGGATGATGGTTTGGATCAAGTGAGCTAACCATTTCACCTCTGTTCTCACTCAAGACATGCATGAACACCCTCAACAATACAAGGCTTTGGACTGTTAATGCTCAATAGTTTATTGATTTAATGGGTAGATGGAGAATACTAATTGTACCAGCAGATTGCATACATAAATACATATGAATGGCGAGCTACATGTAGTAAATGAAACTTGCAAATCTAATTTATGAATGCAAAGATAAGATGACAGTTATTTGGCATTAGATACACCATAAAACATGAATAACCTATTCAAGTGCAAGCGTAGAATAGCACAGAAAATGGAAATTGAACATATAATAGAAAAATAAGCTTATATTGCTAGAATGAAGATGAGAAGCTTGAAGGAACAAAGTAGCAACAATCTCAAGAAGTTGAAACCTTGCTACATTTAGTTTTCAGCCTTTTATAGGCCTTTTACCATGATGTTGAGCTCTTAAAGGCTCACAGTCTTAATCTGTCCTCTCTATCCCTCAACTGTTTGATTCACAGAGGAATAACCACCTTTAGGTAGTTTGATGCGCTTTCGAGGAGCTCTCTCATGCCACAGATGCTCCATGATCACTTGTTGGTTTTGGATAAGCTATGTTGTTGATGCCTCATGATAGATTCTGCTTCAGGTTGTGTTGCATTGTAGGTGCCCATGATATTTTTGTTTTTGGCTAGTTGTGTTGTCTACTCCATGATCTCTATTGTTGTGGCTGTGTTCGGCATGCTTTGTTGCGTTGTGCCCTTTAAAATGTTAGCAATGCATGCTTTCTGTAAATACAGAACAACACTGCCGTAATGTTTCTGTTTTAAACAGAAAACACAACAATATGGAGAAGTCCCTCCCCTCTTTGTCCTTTCTGAACTTCAAAAGACCTCAAAAATGGGATATATGTCCATCAGGTTTGCCTTTTGGGTGATATGACATCTCCACTGTTGATGTGGGAGTTCTAGATCCAATGGTGATGATCCATTTCAGGCGGCTCTTTTGTACTGGATTTAAGCGCCCGATGAGGGTGGTTTTCTCTCTCCTTGTCCTTGACGCATGGCGGTCACTATATGGCATCAGTAGGGGCTTGGCCTAAACCACTTATCGCCTTTGGATTTCCTGAAATCCTTCTAGTTTTGCGATTTTCCATTTATATTGAAAATATGTGAAATACATTAAAGATGGCTTTCCAGAGATCTCAAATTTTATATATTTCACTTCCTGGACCCTTTCAGGTTCGGGCTCATCATTATCCACACTGCCCTATGTTCCTTTGTTTTTCATTATATAACGAAATACATTAAAAATGTATTGAAATCGTCGTACCCATGGACCTGAAATATTATCAAATATGGTATATATAACCGTCGGGCCCGGTTATCACATCACCCATATACTTGTGCATAGGCCCACCGCTTGGTGCTACTCCATTGGGATATAGCGATGAAATCCGATCACAATCCCTTATCACTCATGCCGAGGGCCCTTTCCTAAATCGTTGACACCTCGCCAATGTGACCCGTTGATCTGATCATCGAAGATCACTAATCGGTAGTGTCCTACGCCCCTTCTTTAAGTCGTCCTCTTTGTAGTGCCGATTGCGATTAGCCACTTAGATCTGGGTCATTGATTAGCCAGATCTAATGGTTGTTGTTCTTTCAATGTTTAAGCTTGTGATTTTGGCTTTTTCATGGTTTTTCAAGTGCTTTTTTCCTCCGGATAGTCTATTTCTACCCCTCCAAGGGCTCTCCTCTTGCGTTGATTTTAACCTTTGGATGATTTTGAGCAAATGCTGAAGATTTCAAGAGCATTTTTAGATCCCTTGGGATGATTTTAAGTAAATTTGGAAACTTTAAGAACATATATGGATTCAATTTTGGGCCTTTTGCTCGCGAGGCTAACACTGGCTCCTTCTGGTGAAGAAATCCTCCTTGTGAGGTTTCAAGGATCACAGATAAATGCCTTTCCTGCAAAAACAAAATCAAATCTTCCTCCTAGTGTTCCATTGGGCATGCTGTCTATTTTGTAATGAAAAATAAAAACTAGAAAAAACATGTTTACAATAACAAGGATTTAAAGCCTTAAACGAAATAAAGTTTCAATTAGCGCCCATTTACTCGGCTACCAAAAGTATCTCCTCCTTCTAGACTGTGCAGAATGAATGTATTTTTCTACTGAACTTGAGCGATGACAAAAGGACCTATCCATAAAGAGTCAAACTTGCCATGATTATCTTTCTTTTCCTTAAATGCATCCCATTTAAGCACCCAATCACCAACTTGGAAATTTTCCACTTTTGCCTTCCTATCAAAGAAATTGATTGTCTTTTGATGAGCCTTTGACTTCTCGACTAGCTACTCTCTCATCTCCTATAGTTCAACCAGGTTATTCATTCTTCTTACCATGTAATTCTCTTCATCTTGTTCTTCTTGCAAGAGTTTAGCCACAGGGAGAACGAGTTGGATAGGGAAAACAACATTAGCACCATAAACCAGTTTAAATGGAGAATTCCCTATGGAATTTTTTATGGTAACTCTGTTAGCCCATAGTGCAAACTTCAACTTGGAATGCCAGCTCTTTTCTTTTTCTCTTCTCTATCCATAGCGTCGTGGAGGAATCAAAAGCTCACTCTACGATATTAAAACCTAATTCTCAGCGCTTAAATCACTCAAAACAGAGGATATGCTACGAAACGCAGTATGAATCCACGAGGACAATGGAATAGTTTCATGTTAAGAAATCGTTGCCGGAATTAATAGGGGATTTGAAATAATAATTGAGAAAAGTTAACGTTCTTTACTAAATTCTACAGTATTATGAATGGTAATAAAGGTATAATAAATATTGTAAATAATTACTTTATTAACTATATTTCACGATAAAGATACTTGATATTCGCGACAACTATATATTAGGTTCAAGTTTTCTTAAAAATGGTGATTTCTTATTAAAAAATTATTTTAATAAATAATATAAAATAATAAAATAAGGCTTAAAACTCTTTTTAAAATTTTAAGGTTCATTCTAATAATTTTTCCTTTCAGCAATGTTGTGTTATAATTTTTTCCCTTATTTTTTAAGTAATATATTTAAAAATTTAACAAAAATTCCTTAGAATCATGTGTGAGTTGTATCCTCGTTAGGGTTTCTTAAAGGGATGAATCCATTTATATCTTAAAAACTCATTCTAAACAATTATTACAATTTCAACACAAAAATCAAAACTTAAAAAAATTATATAAGGTGTTAATTAATTAATAAATTCAAAATAAAATACTTTTAACCTTGATTTTTTACCATAAACTTACATGACCCCAAGGAGGATCATAAAATGATCTTATCACCTAGGGAATTACACGTAAATAATGTTTTGAATATTAACCACAAATTTGACTAGTGATTAATGACATTATAAACATAAGTAATATATGAAAATAACATATTTACATTTCGATGGTCATGTTATCTCTAGAGGAAACTCTCCTAGGTTGCAGCTCGGAGATGCCTTGTAACATATAATCTTCAACATTGTTCTGAGAACTATTGGAATGGATGATGGTTTGGATCAAGGGAGATAACCATTTCAGCTCTGTTCTCAATCAAGGCATGCATGAACACCCTCAACAATACAAGGCTTTGGACTCTTAATGCTCAATAGTTTATTGATTTAATGGGTAGATGGAGAATACTAATTGTACTAGCATATTGCATACATAAATACATATGAATGGCCAGCTACATGTAGTAAATGAAACTTATAAATCTAATTTATGAATGCAGAGATAAGATGACAGTTATTTGGCATTAGATACAACATAAAACATGAATAACCTATTCAAGTGCAAGCGTAGAATAGCAGAGAAAATGGAAATTGAACATATAATAGCAAAATAGGCTTATATTGCTAGAATGAAGATGAGAAGCTTGAAGGAACAAAGTAGCAACAATCTCGAGAAGTTGAACCCTTGCTACATTTAGTTTTCAACCTTTTATAGGCCTTTTACCATGATGTTGAGCTCTCAAAGGCTCAGAGTCTTAATCTCTCCTCTCTATCCCTTAACTGTTTGATACACAGAGGAATAACCACCTTTAGGTAGTTTGATGCGTTGTCTAGGAGCTCTCTCATGCCAGAGATGCTCCATGATCACTTGTTGGTTTTGGATAAGCTATGTTGTTGATGCCTCATGACAGATTCTGCTTCAGGTTATGTTGCATTGTAGGTGCCCATGATATTTTTGTTTTGGGCTAGTTGCGTTGTCTACTTCATGATCTCTATTTTTGTGGCTGTGTCCGGCATGCTTTGTTGCGTTGTGCCCTTTAAAATGTTAGCAATGCATGCTTTCTGTAAATACAGAACAACACTGTCGTACTGTTTCTGTTTTAAATAGAAAACACAACAATATGGAGAAGTCCCGCCCCTCTTTGTCCTTTTCGAACTTCAAAAGACCTCAAAAATGGGATATATGTCCATCAGGTTTGCCTTTTGGGTGATATGACATCTCCACTATTGATGTGGGAGTTCTAGATCCAATGGTGATGATCCATTTCACGCGTCTCTTTTGTATTGGAGTTAAGCGCCCGATGAGGGTGGTTTTCTCTCTCCTTGTCCTTGACGCATGGCGGTCGCTATATGGCATCAGTAGGGGCTTGGCCTAAACCACTTATCGCCTTTGGCTTTCCCGAAATCCTTCTAGTTTTGCGATTTTCCATTTATATTGAAAATATGTGAAATTCATTAAAGATGGCTTTCCACAGATCTCAAATTTTATATATTTCACTTCGTGGACCCTTTCAGGTTCGGGCTCATCATTATCCACACTGCCCTATGTTCCTTGTATTTCATTATATAACGAAATACATTAAAAATGTATTAAAATTGTCGTACCCATGGACCTGAAATATTATCAAATATCGTATATATAACCGTCGGGCCCGGTTATCACATCACCCATATACTTGTGCATAGGCCCCACCACTTGGTGCTACTCCCGCTGATCTGATCATCGGAGATCACTAATCGGTAGTGTCCTACGCCCCTTCTTTAAGTCATCCTCTTTATAGTGCCGATTGCGATTAGCCACTTAGATATGGTTCATTGATTATCCAGATCTAATGGTTTTTGTTCTTTCAATGTTTAAGCTTGTGATTTTGGCTTTTTCATGGTTTTTCAAGTGCTTTTTGCCTCCGGATAGTGTATTTCTGCCCCTCCAAGGGCTCTCCTCTTGCGTTGATTTTAACCTTTGGATGATTTTGAGCAAATGCTGAAGATTTCAAGAGATTTTTTAGATCCCTTGGGATGATTTTAAGTAAATTTGGAAACTTTAAGAACATATATGGATCCAATTTTGGGCCTTTTGTTCGCGAGGCTAACACTGGCTCCTTCTGGTGATGAAATCCTCCCTGTGAGGTTTCAAGGATCACAGATAAATGCCTTTCCTGCAAAAAAAAAATCAAATCTTCCTCCTAGTGTTCCATTGGGCATGTTGTCTATTTTGTAATGAAAAATAAAAACTAGAAAAAACATGTTTACAATAACAAGGATTTAAAGCCTTAAACGAAATAAAGTTTCAATTAGCGCCCATTTACTCGGCTACCAAAAGTATCTCCTCCTTCCAGACTGTGCAGAATGAATGTATTTTTCTGCTGAACTTGAGCGATGACAAAAGGACCTATCCATAAAGAGTCAAACTTGCCATGATTATCTTTCTTTTCCTTAAATGCATCCCATTTAAGCACCCAATCACCAACTTGGAAATTTTCCACTTTTGCCTTCCTATCAAAGGTTTCTTTGATTGTCTTTTGATGAGCCTTTGACTTCTCAACTAGCTACTCTCTGATCTCCTATAGTTCAACCAGGTTATTCATTCTTCTTACCATGTAATTCTCTTCATCTTGTTCTTCTTGCAAGAGTTTAGCCACAGGGAGAACCAGTTGGATAGGGAAAACAACATCAGCACCATAAACTAGTTTAAATGGAGAATTCCCTATGGACTTTTTTATGGTAACTCTGTTAGCCCATAGTGCAAACTTCAACTTGGAATGCCAGCTCTTTTCTTTGTCCTCTAAAATTTTTTTGATTACCCTTACCAGACTCTTGTTAGATGATTTTTCCAGGCCATTGCCTTGAGGATAATATGAGGTAGAATGCACCACTTTAATGCCCATGGATTCAGACATGTCCACCAATTCTTTTGCCTTGAAAGCTACTACATTATTAGTGACTAGTTTGGTTGGGAAACGAAAATCTCATGAAAATATTCTCATTCAAGAACTTTATGACAACTTGATGATTGGCATTCTTAGTTGTTATAGCCTCAGTCCACTTCGTGAAATAATCATTGGCTACTAATATCCATTTGTGTTGGCCACTGGAATGTGGGTTGATCTCACCTATAAAGTCCAAGCCCCACTACTGAAAGGGACCATTGACATGTAATGACTTCAAGGGCATAGATTTTAGCTGTTGTCTTCCTGCAAACCTCTGACACTTGTCACAAGTTTTCACAAAAGAAAACAGATCAAAGAATAGAGTAGGCCAATAATACCTAGCCCTCACAATTTTGTGAGCTATGGTCCTCCAATAATGATGCCCTCCACAGATGCTAGAATGGAACTGGTGTATGACTTCCACAACTTGTTCTTTATGTAGAAATCCCAAGAGGATTCCTGATGGGTATTTCCAATAAAGCAGATTTTTATTTATGCATAATTTAGCTGATCGGAGTTTAATGGCTCGGGCTTGACTTGAGCTAAGCCCTGAAGGGAATTCTAGCTTTTGCAAAAAATGAACTGTGATGTAATACCATTGAAAGGTGGCTAGATTTTCAACCAGAGATTGATTCTACTTTTGTTCTTCTGCTGCTCCCTCTATCTACTCATCATCTGAATTTAGACCCATGCAATTTATTTCTAACAAGCTACAATTTTATTCAGCCATAACTTTAGCCAAGCCCTGGCCTTTGACAAGCTTAGTGGGCTTCACCTCTATGTTAGACTCTATCAATTTTGCAATCCATTTAGCTCTCTTTCCATCAATATCTCGGTGATTTAAGACATCCTTTACTGAGCCCGAACGTAGATATGCAACCACTTTGGAATGCAAAATATAAATTCTGAATGCATTTAAAGGTTTTTTGAGAGCATAAGCTTGTTTTTCAATAAATTCATACCTTAGTTTAGCATCCCTTAGAGTTTTGTTGAAAAACGCCATGGGGTGCTCCATGCCTTCATCATTTTTCTACAACAAAACTGCTGCAAGTGTATCATAAGAGGCAAAAGAGAAGATACAAAAATCCTTAGTGTAATTTGGGCTTATTAGAATGGGAGCTTCCATGATAGCTTGCTTGATGGCTTCAAAAGAGCTTCTTGAAGCATCTGTCCATTTTATTTCTGATCCTTTCTTCAGCATGGAAGTGATGTGCTTTACTAACTCTGCAAAGTTTGGAATGAACCTCCTTACAAAGTTAATCTTACCTAGGAAGGATTGAATGTACCTTTTTGACCTTGGGATGGACAATGTCTGAATTTCTTGAACTCTTGTTGGATCAATATTCACACCTTCAACAGAAACAATATGTCCCAAAAGCTTGCCTTCTTCTAGAGTAAATTGTGACTTCTTCGGGTTCACTGAAATTCCAAACTGTCTACACTTTAGGAAGACCTTCTTCAGATGCTATAAATGGTCTTTGTGACTGCTAGAGATGAATCTTATGTCATCAAGATAAATAAGGACAAACTTTTCCTTCTCTCTCACAAAGGTTATGTCCATGGCCCTTTGAAAACTAGCCCCAACATTCATCAATCCGAAAGGCATATTGGAGTACATGAAAGTGCCCCAGGGAGTAGTGAAGTTGGTCCTTTCTTGATCTTCTATATGTACAATAACCTGATTGTAACCTAAAAATCCGTCTAAGAAATACATTACTCTGGCCCCTGAAACTCTTTGCAGCAAGTGTTCCATCTTAGGCAGGGGGTAGTTATCATTTTTAGAGCACTTGTTCAGATTTCTGAAGTCAACACAAAGCCTGATCTCTCCATTTTTCTTTCTTACTACCACAAGGTTAGCTATCCACTTTGAATACCTTAAAGGAACTATGATTTTGGCATCCAACAACTTCTTGATCTCTTTCTCAATCAAAGTCAAGAAGAGAGGGCTGATAGGTCTTAATTTTTTCTTAAAAGGGGTGGTGTTCTTCTCCACTCGAATCTTATGCTGAATGATCTTTGTGTCATAATCTTTAAGATCACAGTATTCCCAGGCAAGAATATCAGCGAATTTCTTTATTAGGGTGCAATCCTCATAATTCTAGGTAGAACACAAATGAGTGGATAGATTGATGAATTTTAGACGGGGTGGGATCCCTATATTATGTTTACAAACAACAGACTCATTTTCTATCTTGGCAAGCTTATAAGGCACATCGTTATGATTGAACAACTTCTCTAGAGGCACCAATCCTTTTGGAATATGATGACTAGGCAATTGGACAATACCTCCTCGGTCGATCTCATCCTTTAGCTTGGACTGGCTGCATTTTTCCATGGTTTCATTTTCTTGGTCGATGTGCGTTTCAGAAAATTTCTCAACGACTTGTAAAAACCTATTAGTTTCCACAGCGTTTTAAAAAACTCTCCAGTATTTGACATTGTCATGTAGAGACTGTCTATATCTTACCTAAACTTCATACGCCAAATTAGGAGGCAAAGGAGAAATAAACGTGCTAGCAGACGTAGCAACGGAGTCGGCAAGCTCGCTCTTCATTCTCGGAATATAAGAAATGTTGAAATCATTAAAACATCTCTTAAGCCTCCATACCTCATCTATGTATGCTTTCAGTCTTGGATGCTTTGCTTGGAATACTTTATTGACTTGCTGAATGATGAGCTTTGCATCTCCAAACACTTTCATGCCTTTGATACCCATTTCTTTAGCAGCGCTTAAGCCGAGAACCAAAGCTTCATACTCTGTTATGTTATTTGTGATCTCAAAGGTTAATTTGAAAGATAAATGAATCTATTCTTGTGTGAGGGACACAAGGACTACACCTTCCCATGCAGCTTCGTTAGAGCAAGCCCCATCAAACAAATGTCCCAAATCTGTGGGCCTTCTTCCTCAACGATATAGCAAACTGGTTTTATAAGCTGTGTGGAGACCAACTGGGATTATTTGATATGAAGAATACATAATCCAAAATCAGTGTCAACAACATAGATGGGATGATTAGTGGGATTCTTTTCATCACTGATGATATAAGCCAACTGAGCTTCTGTGTGTAATCTCTTTCTCTCACCTCCAAAGACTGGGACAGTAGCATAGGATAGATCATTTTGTAATGATCCACCTAATCTCTTGATCCAACCTCTGGAAAGTACCATGCCAAACTTGGGGGCTACATATGCTACCACAATATCCATCATCATGCTATTCATGGGAAACTAAGACAAAGTGTTGGCTAGGTCCTTGATTAATCCCAGGAATTTCACTTTTCTAGAGTCAAAATAAAATAGGTCATGATAAGGTTTGGTGATATCAAGACCCAACTCATCCACGACAGCCTTGGGCATTAGATTATGGCTGGCTCCAGTGTCCAAAAGGCAGTTGTGAAGGATTTTTTGATGAATAGTTAGAGAGACATAGAATGATGGGGAGCTATCTTCACAATTTTCAATCATTGGGCTGAGAATAACAATTGGCTTTTCATCTTGTAGATTTACATATTCACTGGAGGCTTGGATGGCTTTAGGCTTAAGGGCCTCAAGGATGGATATTTTCAAGGACTCGTTCTTCACTAGTTCAATCAAAGGCATAGGTATTCTTAGCTTCTGAATTTCTGATTGAAAACTGAAAGGGGAAGGAGACTCGTCAAGGCCTCTTACCTCATGAGATGGAGCTTTGAGGATGATGGGATCAACTACTGGTTGCTTTTGCTTATTAGCTTGTTGTACTGCAGGGACAACAACTCTTTGAATAGGATGTTCCTTCGCATTATTCATCTTTGACCTCATATTATATCTTTGTTGATCTTCAATTTATAGAATAGCTTCACCATCCCATTCTTGGCTAATCTGGTCATTGAACAATGACTTTTCATAAGCAGATGAGGTCAAAAAGGAAGCATTTCCTTTGTCTTCTAGACAATGGATCTCATCATCTTCTTCAAACTGCTCTTCTTCCATGACTGCATTTTGAAAAGGGGCCTTCACCGTTTGGTCTTCATTGGCATCTTTACTTCTTTGCAAAATTTGTAACTGCTAATTAGTTATTCTATATGGATTTCAATTTGGATTTCTAGGAGCAAAGGTTTTAGGAACTCTCCCTTTCCTCGGGTGCTACTCAACCTTTAATTTGGAGATTTTAGAGGCTAATGACTCTATCATTTTGGTCATTTTATCTCTCTTAGGATCAGAGGATGATGAAGGCTCTCCCATCTATATTATTCTATCAACATTTCTGTTGAGCTTCTCTGCAGCCATGAAGTTTGATTCCACTTCCAAGGATGCATCCTACATGTTAGCTAAAGTAGCACATTGCCTCTCCTTCAATAGTAGGCAGAAGTCAGAAGCAAAAGCACTGGCATAAGTGAGTTTAGTAGAGGTAGTAGTGGGTTTTACTTCAGCTGGTATCTTGCTATACATACGGCTAAACCTCTTATTAAAATCATACAACAACTCACCATTTTCTCTCTTTAAGTTGCCAAGCTCAGTGTGGTAGTAGAGGAGATCCTTCTTTTCCCCCCAATTCTTTAGAAATGCATCATCTAAAGCCTTAATATTTTCTATAGATATTGGGATTAGTTCTCTAAACCATTTTCTAGCCTCTCCATCTAGGCTTTCGACAAATACTCTCATCCATACATCATCTTCACTAATGTCCAGGTTATCGGCATAGTTATAGAATGACTGAAGATGTTATTCAATAGTAACACCTTCATTCCAAGTGAACTTAGGCCTACATTTATGATATTCTCGAAGAGGCATGGCATCTAAAGGAATGGGCAATATTAGAGGCCCATACCTAGCAGCTATGATTTTTTCCATTTTCGTACGTGCTTGTAGACCTGCCATGGCTATGGTGGCTAAAAGAGTAGTGGCAGTCTGAATCATGGAGGGTTGAGGAGTGACTGATAAGACTAAAGGAGTACGATGGATAGGAGGTGAGGTTTCCTTTGGGCTTACAACAAAAGGAGAACCTAAAGAATAAGTAGCCTTATGAATCTCTAATAGTTTTTCTTCACTGCTAGTATTAGATGCTATACTCTCAACATGTATTTGTTCTATTACAAGACTTTCTTGACGAGATATAGGAGCTTTTTTAGTTTACCTGAACATGATGGTCCTTTCTAAAATACCTTTCTCTCTTTGATGATCTTTTTAGGTTCAAGTACTCGGTCAACTTGTTATTTCAGAAGATTTCTTAGAGTATGCCTCACAAACTGAGCCAGAACTATGAAGTAGAGTTGCCAAGATGTTTAGCCTCTAGTAGAGTTGATAGATAGATTATCACAACCAAAAAAGTGCTCAGAATTTGTATATCATCAAATATGGATCTATGTCATTTCCCACGGAAGATGAGCTTTAGTTTCCTCTCCCTCGCAACAACAACAATTATGTTCTCTCTTCACGAAACTCTCCTAGATTACAGCTCAGAGATGCCTGGTAACATATAATCTTCAATATTGTTCTGAGAACTATTGGAATGGATGATGGTTTGGATCAAGTCAGATAACCATTTCAGCTGTATTTTCACTCAAGACATGCATGAACACCATCAATAATACAAGGCTTTAGACTACTAATGCTCAATAGTTTATAGATTTAATGGATAGATGGAGAATACTGACTGTACCACCAGATTGCATACATAAACACATATGAATGGCCAGCTACAAGAAGTAAATGAAACTTGAAATTCTAATTTATCAATGTAGAGATAAGATGACAGTTATCTCACATTAGATAGAGGAGAAAACATAAATAACCTATTCAAGTGCAAACATAGAACAACAAAGAAAATGGACATTGAACATATAATACCAAAAGAAGCTTATATTGCTAGAATGAAGATGAGAATCTTGAAGGAACAAAGTAGCAACAATCTTCAGAAGTTGAACCCCTACTACATTTAGTTTTCACCCTTTTATAGGCCTTTTACCATGTTCCTGAGATCTCAAAGGCTCAAAGCCTTAATCTGTTCTCTCTATCCCTTAATTGTTTGATTCACTAAATAGGCAACCATGCCTTGGAGTTTTTCTGCTTCTGATAGAGGAATAACCACCTTAAGGTAGTTTGATGCACTGTCTAGGAGCTCTCTCATGCTAGGCATGCTCTATGATCACTTTTTGGTTTTGGATAACGTGCGTTCTTGATGCCTTATGACAGATTATGTTTCGGGCTGTGTTGCACTGTAGATGCGCATGAAATTTTTGTTTCAGGCTAGCTGCGATGTCTGCTCCATGATCTCCATTGTTGTGGTTGTGTTGGGCATGTTGTGTTGTGTTGTACCCTTTCAAATGTTAGCAATGCATGATTTCTATAAATACAGAACAATGTTGTCGTATTGTTTCTGTTTTAAACATAAAACAAAGCAATATGGATAAATCCCACCCCTCTCTGTCCTTTTCAAACTTCAAAAGTCCTCAAAATTGGGATATATATCAATCGAGTCCACCTTTGGGGTGATATCACATCTCCACCGTTGGTCTGGGAGTTCTAGATCCAACTGTGATGATCCATTTCGAGCGGCTCTTTTGTACTGGAGTTAACATCCCTATGAGGGTGGTTTTCTCTCTCCTCATCCTCGACATGTGGCATATTGTATGGCATGGGGTGGGGCTTGGCCTAAACCACTTATCGCCTCTGGCTTTCCCGAAATCCTACGAGTTTTGTGATTTTCCCTTTATATTAAAAATATCTAAAATACATTAAAAATGGCTTTCCGTAGATCTCAAATTTTATATACTTCACTTCTAGGACCCTTTCGGGTCAGGGTTTCATCGCTATCGGGACTACCCTATGTTCCTTTGTATTTTTTTATATAACAAAATACATTGAAAATTTATTAAAGCCGTCCTACCGGCAGACCTGAAATATTATCAAATATAGTATATATAACCCTCGAGTCCATTTATCGCATCGCGCATATACTTGTCATAGGCCTCACCCCTTGGTGTTATTCCATTGCGATATAGCGATGCAATCCGATCACAATCGCTTATCGCTCATGCCCAGGGCTATTTCTTAAATTGTCGATACCTCGCTGATGCGACCCGCCAATCCGATCATCGGAGATCACTGACCAGTGGTGTCCTACAGCCCTTCTTTAAGTTGTCCTCTCTGCAGCGCCAATTGTGATTAGCCACTTAGATCTGCGTCGTTGATCGGTCAGATCTAATAGGTGGTATTCTTTCAATGTTTAAACTTGCGATTTTGGTTTTTTCATGGTTTTTCAAGTGTTTTTTGCCTCCCGATAGTGTATTTCGACCCTTCCAAGGGCTGTCCTCTTGCATTGATTTTGACCTTTGGATGATTTTGAGCAAATGGTGAATATTTCAAGAGCATTTTTAGATCCCTTGGGTGATTTTAAGCAAATTTGGAAACTTTAAGAGCATATATGGATCCAATTTTGGGCCTTTTGCCAGCGAGGCTAATAGGTCACAAAAACGATAAATGAGACTTGAATATAAAGTGCATTTTTAATTCTAATTTAAGAGGTGGAATCAAAGTTTGGATGGGGAAGATATTGCTCATTTAAAAATCAGTTGTGTTGCAGAATTTTTTTCTCTCAAAAATTCCTGATTTTTGTAGGTTTTGAGGGGAATTTCGAGAAACTATTTTCATATCTGATATCATATTGAAAAATCATGAAAAAAAAAAAATCGGTCGAATCAGATTCCACATGAGGGAGATATCGATGATTTAGAATCAACTCATTTTTTAGAATTTTTTGTGATGAGGGGAAAGTTGCAATGCAAATCTGAAATTCCTGAGTGCCTAGATGGGAATTTATATTGCATGGAAAGATGCAAAATGGTCGTTCCAATTCCAAAAATAGGTTATAAGAAGGATTCTAAGCAATATTGATCTAGTTATCTCAATTTTAAATTTTTGCCAAAGTAATTGATTTTTTTTTCAAAACCGTCTTCATCGCTTCTAGCAAGAAATTTTTTATAGGGAAATATAATGGTCCTAATATTGAAAAAGTCATAGAAAGACAAAATTCATTATGGCCAAAACATTGGAAATGTTTATGGAATCTTTTGGAAGACAAGGCTGCCATATGGTGGGGCTCACTTGAGAGTAAGAAGTTGTTAAGCATTCCTCATGAAGAATTAAAAAAATTCCTTTTACACAAATGGTCTCATGCTAGAAAACAAGATAATGAGAAGCATGTGTGGTTATTTTCTACGAGTATCTCCTTATTACAGGCTCGATGACCATCAAAAAAATGTGGTGAGTCTCTTCACATCTCTCAAGATATAATAGTCACTCCTCTTCAGGTGAGGTATTCAGAAGAAGTTCAATCGCTAGCTTTAGCAAAGGGATTTCACAATTGATTGGAATAGTTTCCTCTAAACCATACACTAGTTGGAATGGATTGAATCCAGTGGTCGTCTTAGTAGAAGTTATGTAAGCCAAAAGAGTTGAGAATAACATTAAATTCCAATTGCTTCTGTGCTTCCCAATAATATGTTGAAGCATAGCAATCAAAACTTTATTGATTGCTTCAACATGAAAATAGGCTTATGGATAATAAGAAGTTGATATATCATGTCGAAGGCCGAACTGAGCAGTCAACTTTGCCGTCATGTGATGATGAAAATGTGATCCATGGTATGTCAAGATAGCTTGAGGGACACCAAAATGTGTTATCATGTGGTTAAAAAGGAATTGTGTAGCAGTAATACCGTCAACATTGTATGTAGGCATCGCCTCGACCCATTTAGTAAAATAGTCGATGACGGCAATGATATAACCATGCCCCCCAGGCGAGCGAAGGTTACATTTCATGAAATCAATGCCCCATTTGGAAAATGGGGAAACAGTAATTATTGGGTGTAGGGGTGTAGGTGGGGTGCACTACTTGCAGTTGAAAATCTAGCATTCATGCCATTTCTGGATACCTAGAATGAAGTCTTTGAAGATAGAACGTTAGAAATAACCTATGCGGAGGATTTTGTAAGGAGTGGCATATCCAGACATATGACCACCACACGCACCAGAGTTCTAATCATTTAAGACCCGCTAAGCCTCTTTAAGGGTGAGACATCTACGAAGAATAGAGTCCACACCAACCCGATACAATGTATCACCAGGGATCGAATAGGGTTGGGGCTGATGTCGAATGCGACGTCGGTCAGATTGGGACAACGCAAATCAGGAAGTTTAGGTTTGGAGATAAACAATAATGTCATCATACCATGGGTCAAGATTTCTGGTCAAAAACAAAGTTTCATCCAGTATATGCCCATTACAATCAGTTGGAGTGCTTGCAGATGGAAGAGCACATATCAACTAAGCAAAGACTAGTGATTTGTCTGATCTGGCAGCAGTAAATTCCAAATCAAACTCCTGTAGGATAATGATCCATTTGGAATATCCCCCCCCCCCAATAAATAAAGAGTTAGTATATATGTCATGGGGTTACAATCAGAAATCACGGTGCTTTTCCGTAACAGAATATAATGTCGAAATCTTTGGACAACATGCACTGTCACCAAGGTAAGATTCTCGACATGAGCATATCAAGACTCAGTATCAAGAAGATTCTAGATCAGATAATAAACCACATGCTCGTCATCGTCATTGTCATCCTGAACTAACACCATACAAATAGTGGTATGAGTTGCAGCCAAATACAAGAAGTAATCGCAATGATATTTGGGGGGATGTAGTAAAGGAGCACTAATAAACACATTCTATAAAGCATCGAAGGATTCCTGGGAAACTTCATCCCAAATAAAAGGAATCCCCTTCTTAAGTAAGCGAGTAAAACCCTTGGCAAGTTCAATGTAATTAAGGACAAATCAATGGAGAAAATTATCTTTTCCCTGTAGGCTCTGCAATTGTATTAATAATTTGGGGGGGGGGCGGTGTAAATTGATTATGGCCTCACCTTTCA
>APFE030226158.1:0-10606 GCA_000404065.3 Pinus taeda | reverse complement strand
TTTTAGAAGCCATATCTGCAAACATTGGATCCACCGTCACGGCATCTACCTCTAGAATTCCTACTGAACCGCCTTTCATTCCTACCATTCCTTTGCAGCCTATAATTACTTACTCCGAAACTACAACTAATTCCTCTTCTTCATCCCACATTTCTTCTCCTCCGCATACACCTCCACATACTCCCCATACAGTAGCTGCATCCACTCCGCCAACAACACCGAGAGTAAATCCACCAAGAGAAATGGCTGCTCGCTTTGCACCTCTTGCTTTACCTCAGCAATTGCATGATATGCCAGTGGATTACCAAAGTAAAATTCCTTTATTTGATGGCACTCCTCAAAGTGTTTCCACTCAGCAGCACATAGATAAAATGACAACTTTTTATGATTTATATGAGATTGATGACGAGGATGTAACTATGTGATTGTTTGTGCAAACATTCAGAGGAGAGGTAAGAAAATGGTTCAGAGGTTTGGGAGCTAGAAGTATACCTACGTTGGCTGAACTTCAGAAGCAGTTTCTTGATCGTTGGGAACTTAGAAAGGATTCGCTTCAGATTAATGCCGAGTACAATAATATCAAACGCAATCCCGGTGAGTCTGTCCAAGACTACATTATCAGGTTCAATACAGTTTATAATGCTATCCCTGATGACTTAAGACCATCTAGAAAATCAGCTCTTCTTAAATTCCCGGATGGCTTTGATCCAGAGATGGCTTCCTCTGGTAGGCTAGGAACCGGCCTTTGGTAAAGAAATACCCAGCCCTGCCTAGGGAGTAGTTAAATCTTTAGCATGAGACCTGGAGCGTAAAAAGTATGGGTGGGGAGGGGAAGACTCAGGAGGAGACCGGGGAGACGCAGAGGGAGAGGATGGCGGACGTAAGGAAGGGCCAGTGGAGCACAAGGGAGGAGGGGATGGCATAACACAATGAGCCATGGAAGTCTGATACAAGGGACCAGATACAGAAACGACATGATCAATATTAGAGATAGAAGGGTGTAGAGGAGAAACCGAGACAGTTCCGGCTTCTGCTGCTGAGGGAGCCCCAGATCCGACTTCTGCTGTTGTAGGAGCCCTGGTCATCGTCGGTGAAAGCCTTGCTCCCGGATCGCCCGCAGGTGAGGAAGCCGCAGGAGGCTGGCCCGCAGCATTGGGTCGGGGGGAAGCCGGAGAGGCAGCCCTGGGAGGTGGCGACGAGATCTTCGGGGAGTCTTCAGATTTTCTGATGAGAGGGCATTCCTTGTAGAGGTGGCCGACCATGTGGCACCGATTGCAGCGGAATGGTACCCTTTATGTTCTCTGTTGTATCGCCCCCACTGTAGAGTGATCTTTTCCTCGAGCCCTTCACGGGTGTCTAAGTGAACCAAGATGCACGCGAGGGTCCTGCTCCTAGATTCCACGAAAGAGCGGTCATGATCCAAGTAGGTACCAAGTGCATTACCTATTCTTTTGAAAGCTTCATCACTCCAGAATTGCAATGGAAGACCTGGCAACCGCACCCATATCGGTCCGGCTCCGATTTGTTCATGAACAGGGTCGAATAGGGGGCTCCACATTTTGAGAAGAACTGGAGCTGATTCAATGTGCCAGTATCTGGCCAAGACCAGGTTTGTATAGCTTTCCTTCGAGAACCGTAAGGAGAACCATCCTCTGGGCAGGACATGGACATCCGGAAGTTCAAGAAGTAAATCCCCCCAGATCTCTTTCACCCAATGAGATAACTTTTTTTCCGAATATGCCCTGCCTCTGATGTGCCCTACCAGCACTGTAGATGCCATGATAGCAAGATCGCTAATCGCCAAAGCTTCTCCAAGCCTAATCGAAATATCCTTTGAGGTAACCTTGATACACTTTGATTTCTTCTTGCTGGTGCGAGGGGCCGTTGGGCTGTCTACCAGGGGGTTGGTAACGCCATCCAACGGGGAGGGTTTAGAGGGATTTACATTGTCGGTAGAAGTCTTGAAACCTCCAGAAGAGCAGGGACCAGCGGATGAAGTATTTGCAGTAGTAGAGGTCTGTGGAATGGCCGCAGGGGGAGAGCGAGTCGGGAGAAAGTGTAGAGCATCCGGAGAGAGAGAAAGGGCTTCAAAGATTGGGGGATATATAGGGATCGACCCAGTATTAGGCGGAACAATACTGTGCCGGGGAAATAAACCCACAGGAGGACGCAAAGAATCCAGTCCGGCAGCCAGGCGAGGTGTGAACGACGGAGTGCTGGATGAGAAGCAAGGGTTATCGAATATGATTCGATCCGGGAAGGGCTCTTCCGAATAGTCAACCATCTCCAGCTCCACGTTCTCAGCCATCCTGTCACCAGTTCGATATCCGAGAGCGACAGGTGTAGACTCTTACGGTGAAGGATTGAACAGAAGCCTGATCAGAGGCCGTGTCAGAGCCGCAGGGGCCGAAGAAACCCTAGCCCAACCCTTCACGAGCGCGCGTCATGGCTTTCCATGTCTTCATTATGATATGCATAGTTTTATTTATATTTAGATAAATAATAAATATTTTATTTTTCCCTTAGTTAACTTTAGTTGATATAGGTTAGTTCAATCTAGTTGGCATTCATTCATAAAGCCTTGAAGTGTATTAAAAAAACAGACCACATTTATTCTAATATAGATAATATTGATTAAATCATATTTGTTTAATTAGCATTTTTTAGAAATCATATAATATAATATTTTATTAATATTGGATTTAAATTAAATTTTAATTATTATATAAAAAACATTATAATAAATAAATATAAAATTTTAATAATATGTAAATATATTTTTTCATATATACAATGTTTTATATTTCATGTGAAGAATACATTGTCAACATTGTCGACATCCATCATGCATTTACAAGAATTGAAACTAAGTAGGGTGGATTCAATTTCTTCCTCCGAACCATCCAAAATAACTCTATTTAACAATAATATTAAAATTTTAAGCATTATACAATTGTAAATATTTTTTTAACCAATATATATTGAATATTTATTATTATATACATGTTATATATTATTAAATATTTTATTAATATTAAATTAAATCTAATCTAATTTAAACTATTAAATATTGAATTTACAAATAAAATAGAATGATTATATAAATAACAATATTAATAAAAATACAATTAAATAATTATAAAAGTACAAATTTAAATTATATAAAATTTAATCCAAATTATAAATTCATATCAAATCAAATATAATTATTCAAATAAAATATAATCATTGTCCCAAAGTGTGTCTAGAGATAAAAAGAGTGAGGGGAAAGGGGAGAGTATGGGGAGGGGAAAGGGGAGAGTATGGGGAGGGGAAAGGGGTTCTAGAGAGAGAGAATGGATGGAAAGGCACGGGTTGTGGAGAGAGAGAGAGTGGGGGAGGCTGTGGAAGGGGGGTAAGTTGGCGAGGAGAGAGTGAGAGAGAGGGGGTGGGGTTTGATGTTATGAATTTGAGATATAATGTTATAAATTCATATCATACAAATATAAAATAATCATTTAAATACAATTATTCAAAGGCAATCATATGATTATATAAATCAAATATAATCATTGCCCCAGAGTGTGTAGAGAGAGAGTGTGTGTGAGTAAGGGGAGGCGAGACGAGGTGTAGAGAGAGAAAGAGAGTGGATGGAAGGGTGCGGGTTGTGGAGAGAGAGAGGGGCATGGAAGGGGGGTGAGTGGGTGTAGAGAGACAGTGTGTGTGTGGAGGGGGTTAGAGCATGTTGGATGTTAAGAATTTGAGAGATAATATTTGTATGTGCATATTTATAGAAAGAGCTTGTCTTAGCTTCAAGAATTATAAATTCTCTACTGACGAGGCCAACCACGTGAAGGTGGAAGCTCATCTGGCCTCCCCCCTCACTTCTAGCCTATTATTACACTACGCTCGTCACTCCCCAATCCCCATGTTTTGTTTTATTTTAAATTACATACAAGATGTGAGCCACATTCATTCTAAATGCATAGATATAAAGGAAGCCCAAACAATAAATTTAATATAGTATCATCAATGCACATCAAATTTCCGTTAATACATGAGTAGATATCAAATTTTGTAAACACGAAAACATTAGGCTTACATTTTTTTATTATTGCAGAAAAATAAGCATCAAATTTGTAATCAGTACAAGCAAAGATACTGTAAATACACAAACCCCAAAAAAATGTGAAACATACAAACATAACATGCCAAACACAAAAAACGTTGTAAAATTTGCATAAATATACAAATCTATGTGGACAATGAGCAATCCCAATGTTTCATTTTATTTTAGATTACATACAATATGTGAGCCACAATCATTCTACATGCATAGATATAAAGGAAACCCAAACATTAAATTTTATACATAATCATCAATGCACATCAAATTTCCATTAATACATGAGTAGATATCAAATTTTGTAAACATGAAAACATTAGGCATAAAACTTTTGATTACTGTAGAAAAATAAGCATCAAATTTGTAATCAATACAGGTAAAGATATTATAGATACACAAACCCCAAAAAATGTTAAACATACAAACAAGACATGCCATACACAAAAATGTTGTAAATGCATGAACATAAAAACCTATGTGGACAATGAGCAATGACAATATTTTATTTTAATTTAAATTACGTACAATATGTGACCCACATTCATTCAAAATGCATAGATATAAAGGAAACCCAAACAATAAACTGAATACATTATCATCAATGCACATCAAATTTCCATTAATACATGAATAGATATCAAATTTTGTAAACATGAAACATTAGGCATAATTTTTTTTATTATTGCAAAAAGATAAGCATCAAATTTGTAATTAGTACAAGCGAAGATATTATAAATACACAAACCCTGAGAAATGTGAAACATACGAACATGACATCTCAAACACAAAAAAATGTTGTAAATGCATAAAAATACAAACCTGTGCGGATAGTGAGCAATGACAAAATAAATTCACACACTTCAAAGTACATATCAACATGTCATGCACAATCATTGTAAATACTATGCAAACCAAACTCAAAACACAAGCATGGTTACAATCGTGAATACACATTAAATTTTGTAAGCACACAAACATTAGGCATCATTGAATTGTTTATTACTCATGCAGAAGTGTAAAAGAAAACACACAAACATTGCACTTCCATTTTTTATCGTCACCCAAATATGTTGCAAATACACAAACATACAAGCATCACGTATCAGTTACACCCTAAAAATGTTGCAAATGCATAAGATACAAGCACATAGAGATACTAAGCATTGGCAAATACAATTCACACACATTGCAGAGTACATATCAAAATGTCATACACAATCATTGTAAATACACAGGCATACAAATGGAACTAAAACCACAAACATTGCTACAATCATGAATACACAACAAATTTTGATCACCATACACAGAATGTTGTAAATGCAAAAACGTACAAATGTCACCCATAAAATTTTGATCATTGCACACAAAATCTTGCAAATATACACACATCGCACATCAAATTTGAATCATCGCAGAAAACATGTTGTAGATAGTCATTCCAAAATACACATCAAGTTTTGTAAGCACACAAACATGAGGAATCATTGAATTGTTTATTACTCAAGAAGAACTGAAAAAGAAAACTCACAAACATTGCACTTCCATATTTTATCGTCACCCAAAAATGTTGCAAATACACAAACATACAAGCATCACATCTCAGTTACACCCTAAAAATGTTGCAAATGCATAAGATACAAGCACATGGAGATAGTAAGCATTGGCAAATGAAATTCACACACATTGCAGATTGCATATCAAAATGTCATACACAATCATTGAAAATACACAGGCATACAAATGGAACTAAAACCACAAACATTGCTACAATCATGAATACACAACAAATTTTGATCACCGCACACAAAGAATGTTGAAAATACAAAAACATACAAATGTCACCCATCAAATTTTGATCATCGCACACAAAATGTTGCAAATATACACATATCGCACATCAAATTTGAATCATCACAGAAAGCATGTTGTAGATAGTCATTCCTCAATACATATCATGAATACACATCAAGTTTTGTAAGCACACAAACATTAGGCATCACTGAATTGTTAATTACTCCAGAAGAACTCTAAAAGAAAATTCACAAACATTGCACTTCCATTTTTTATCGTCATCCAGAAATGTTGCAAATACACAAACATACAAGCATCACGTATCAGTTACACCCTAAAAATGTTGCAAATGCATAAGATACAAGCACATTGAGATATTAGGCATTGGCAAATGAAATTCACACACATTGCGGAGTACATATCAAAATGCTATACACAATCATTGTAAATACACAAGCATACAAATGGAACTAAAACCACAAACATTGCTACAATCATGAATACACAACAAATTTTGATCACCGTACACAAAGAATATTGTAAATACAAAAACATACAAATGTCACCCATCAAATTTTGATCATCGCACACAAAATGTTGCAAATATACACATATTGCACATCAAATTTGAATCATGGCAGAAGACATGTTGTAGAGAGTCATTCCTAAGGGGGACACACATACACACATTTTAGAACACATATCAACATGCAATTCACATTCATTGTAAATACAAACACTAAATATAACTCAAAGAGCAAACATTGTCATACACAATCATGAACAAAGTAAAAAATGTCAGCGATCATCAAACGCTACATGAAAAGAATATGAATACACATCACTACACAAACAAGAACTATTTTAATATATTTAAAAATTTAAAATGTGTAAACCATGCATACTAACAATTAAGAAGTTATTAACTCAAAACCTATGATGCTAATTACTTTTAAACATAACCAAAGAGGAAAAGTAAAAACTAAAAAGTGGAAAGGGAGAGAGGATGCACAAGCCGTTAAGAATGACCATGGTCCATTCTCAAGGGCATTGAGAAGGGGCTTTTAGCCCCTTCAAACATAAAAATAATTTTTATTATCATGAGATTTTCAAGAGTAATTACAGAATGAATACATAAATGTTAATTTCTTTTACGACGTTTTTTACTCCTAACTGTTAAAATTTAATATTTATGGTTTATCTACCCATCCAAAAATAAATAAATTTAATATTTATGGTGTATCTTAAAGCCCATCAATCAGTGGAGTGGAGTGGAGTGGAGTGGTCTCCTCCGTGGGTCCATCCCATCCCAGTAGAGAGCCCATCACACCATTAAAAATGAATTACAACAATCAAATCATCAACGCTGAAAATGAATTAGAACAATCAAATCATCAACGCTGAAAATGAATTAGAACAATCGAATCATCAAATTGATAAAATTCACTAGATTGGGTTATCCAATTAAATTAAAATACCCTCGTGCCCACTCCCACCCGAACCCAATTCCTTTGTGAGAATAACCTGGTGTAAAAACAAAACAAAACAGTGCATAATCTGGAATCCTAACATCTACATAATGAAATTTTGGAATGAAAGGATTGGACGAATCTTACCACTATTTTTATACTGTCCTGTCGATCTTTAAAGGGAGAGAAATAATCCAAGATAACCATGCCCCGCATAATATACTATCAGCACAGTACAAGTACAGGTCATGCAACTCTCTGAGTCACTTCATGTGAGAAAAGGAAAAGTATTCAGTTGAGATTACTCTGAAATATATGCGTCCTCTGCATAATTGATACATGCTATAACCGCTTAGCTCCCAACATAACTCCTGCACCACAATATAATACGATTCAATTATTTAATCCTCCCAAATTCTTGGAGATAAGTTACACATTTTATACATACATACATTATCAGACCTGCTTGTTAGCCAAGTTCCATGGCCCTGTTTATCTATCAGCACCATATAGACCTACTTTTTTGGGCTGTGCAAACCAATTTCCATGGGTATCAGAGAATTGAATTGAATTAAAGCGCAACAGCGGGCGGAGGTCAGGTTTTGTGACGGATGGATCTAGCTCTGAGTACCAGGTTGAGGCTGAGGCTGAGTTCCGTCTGTGACGAGAGGCAAGAATTGGTTTGAATTGAGCAGAGCAGGCATTGTGTTAAGAACGGCCCATGCCATTGAAACTGCGAAATGCATTTCAGGGACGTTGGGAACCACCACAGAGAGACCTGCATATATGCAACCACAACCACAGCGAATAAGGTTCACAGTTATGCAGCAGCACCATAATATGACATATGACATAAATATTTATACGCCCATACCGGGAACAGAACGTTACCCATGTGGTCAGAGGTTCAAATCCTGGGTTCAAATCCCGCCAACGAAACGTTACCCAGGAAGTTCAAGCCCTCGTTTCAACTGATTATATTTTGGATGTAATATTTCATAAACCCTCAAAGTTTACTGATAAATATAAGTGATCTATCGCTGGAATAAATATGGCAGAGGTTCAAGCCCTACTTCAACTGTCTAACTAATTATATTTTGGATTTAATATTTCATAAAATCCGAAGGCCACAGGCCAAAATCCCATCGGGTCAGAGGTTCAGACCCTACTTCAACAGTGTAATTAATTATATTTTAGATTCAATATTTCATAAACTCTCAATGTGACCCGAGTTCAAATCCCGGCAACGGAACGTTACCCAGGAGGTCGGAGGTCCAAGCCCTCTATTTGATGTAAGATTTCATAAACTCGCAGGGCGACCCGGGTTCAAATCCCGGCAACGAAACGTCATCCATCAGGTCGGAGGTTGAAGCCCTCCTTCAAGAGTAACTAATCATATTTTTGGATTTAATATTTCATAAGCTCTCAAGGTGACCCGGGTTCAACTCCCTGCAACGAAACCTTATTCAGCAGGTCGGACGTTCAAGAGTGTAACTAATCATATTTTTGGATTCAAATCCCGGCAACAGAACGAAGGTTCAAGACCTCCTTCAAGACTGTAACTAATTATATATTGGACGCACAGATCAGTGAACTACCGCTGGAATAAATCTCAAAGTTTAAATGCACAAAGAGGGCGGTGAACTGTCGTTGGTCGCTAGAATAACTCAGTTTGTTTGAGTGTGTGGCTGTAAATTATACGCAGGACACAGTGAACTGAATCTGAATTACTCGGCTTCTATGCTAATCTCGGTTCTTACATTAATTGAAATGAAATTATTAGTTGCATCTGATGCCTGATTTATTTTTTTAGAATTTAAAATGGGTACTAGCAATTATGGGGCGTATAAATATTTATGTCATAATGAAGGTTATGATTCATAATTATGCAGGGCCCATCCCAAATCAATTTACAGGGCCAATCCCAGACCAAATTAGTTCCTGCTAATCCCACTCATCATTTTGTTGATCATGTATATATTTGAATAACCAGAAAGATGCAAAGAAATTTACCTACTCTACCTGGATTCAATCCTTCCGCACACCTGTGGATTCGAAAACTGATGCAGGTACCAATACCAATTCATATTTAAGCTAGCTTAGCCGAGCAATTCAATAATACTTCTTGAACAGACAAAATTCATATTAAACCCTGTAATGTATGTATGCCGTCACTTACTAATCTAACCTAAAATCTATACCAAGATTGAAAAAAAGAAACCCAATGAAAAGAAAACAGATCTTACAGGTACATAAATTTGCCTGCCAGGATCGAGAAGATTGAAAAAAAAAACCCAATGAAAAGAAAACAGATCTTACAGGTACATAAATTTGCCTGCCAGGATCGAGAAGATTGAAAAAAAATACCCAATGAAAAGAAAACAGATCTTACAGGTACATAAATTTGCCTGCCAGGATCGAGAAAGATGTGGGTGGATATCTCCTCATATATCTGCCTGGGATTGAACCCTTTCGCTCCTGCTCCTGCTCCTGCTGATTACAAATTAAATTGAATAGATGTCATGTTTACCCTCTCCTCCTCCCAGTACCTCACAACACAACAACACATACCATACCAGACTCATACCAGACAAAACCAGACCACACAAAACTCATACCAGACGAGACCAGACATGACATGGAGCTCCAAGACAAGACTAGACTCAGCCCAGCGCAGGTAGTAGGAGGAGGAAGAGATTCGGAAAAGGTAGAGATTGGGAGAAAGATTGGAAATTAAATATTGCTGGTTGGATTCAACGGCCCTGCTTTTCTTCACTGCCACCTCTGCAAAAAAACACTTCTCTCACTGCCACCTCTGCAACGGTCGTGCTTTTCTTGACTGCAAAAAACCACTTCTCTTCACTGCCACCTTAAGATTTTCTCGCAAGCTTAAGATTTTCTCTACAAAGGGACGTTGTGGGGAGATATGGAAAAAGCATCTTGGATTGCGAGTCGCCACATCAACAAGTCTTTTAACTATTCACTGGTTGCAATAATTTCCGGAATTGCACCGTATCAAATAAAATATTTTATTTTAATAAAAATAAAATATTATTTATTTTATTTGCGTTTATTTTTATGTTTTAAGCATACTATCTATATTAATTATAGAAATTTATAATTTAATAAAAAATTATACTTTCGGTAAGTACAATAAAATTTTTTAATTTATCTTTTGGAATTGAATTGTCCTCAGAATGAGAGAGTGCTCCCAATCAATTAAGTTACCAACTCTAGA
>APFE030226153.1:94842-119830 GCA_000404065.3 Pinus taeda | reverse complement strand
AATCCATCATACGTGTATCTGCATAAACAATAACATAACAATTAAAAGAAACATAGTCACACTGAAATCTTTAAACTTTAATTAACGAATACACTAAATTTGAAATTCCAAATCGCCTCTATATGTCATTAACTCGATTGCAAATTACACGTGGCCCCCAAATACGATTGTTAACGGATAAAATTTTAAGGTTAGTCTTCGATTTCACTTCAAAAAACTATAAACGATTTCACTTCACCAAGCTATTATCCGTCAAACTCCATTCAATGTTAAAATAAATTATAATTTTTTATTTCACTTAGAAAGAAATTATAATCCTTCAAACTCCCTTCAATGGTAAAGTAAATTATAATTTTCACCGCAAAATGCGAACAATATATGAAAATTTCATTATTATATATTAAAGGCAATGTTATGAAATTTTTTGATAAATAATACAAAATTCCCTTATTCAACCTGGTCTCATTTAGTGCCCAAGATATATAAATTTTCCCTTCTTCCGCCTTTTATCATTTAGCAAGCAAAGTATATTTTAATATCAGCTAGAGTTAATTTTAAGTATTGTGCCTAATATGCGAATGTTAAAAGCTAATTATAATTATATCCCATTTGTTGGGTATTTTTTTAAATCAATAAATATAAAGATATTTAAAAAAAATAAAATAAAAAAAATAACGATTATCTATATATATATATATTTGTATGAGAGTTTTATATAATTGAATATTTTATTTAAACTCCATATTACAATAAAATGGAAATTTTAAAGTTAGAAAGAGCCATTGTTTATGCAAGCCAATAATAACACTTTTGCGAATATTCATTTATCATTAGCTCTGATACATTATAGATAATTTTACAAGTGAATATGTTATAAGAAATTTCAATATTATTATATATGATCTCAAAAAATTAATAAGTAAAAAAAAATACAAAACAATATTTTTAAATTGTCAAAATTTAATGTTATTAAATTTTGATATTAATTTTTCATATTTATATCCTAAATTTATTAAAATTATATGAAATTTTATTTATTTATATTATATTTAATTTTATTAATTTTTTTTTAATTCTTAGATTATAATTTTAGGAAACTTAAATCATTACAATTTTCATCACAATTTTATATCACTAACAACTCCATAAGCTAATGGAAGGAGCCCTTACAGCTTCATGCTTTTCGAAGTTGTAAAAACCAAATTCCAATCTACTTTATGCAACTCTTGATGTCTCTTGAAATGTCCATCAAGACAAAATAAAAATATTGAAGTCCGTAACATTTAGACAAAATATTTATATATCATGTTTCTTTATACAATTGAGCTTGAAAAATCTTTTTCCATAATTAACTACATTCCGTTAATTATCCCATACTCAAAAAATATATTTCTTTCAATATTTCCAAATGCAGACGAATAACAAAATCTCCTATTTCAACTCCAAATAATTTTAGTATTAAAATTTGGCAAGTCTGCAATATCAATTTTTTTTATCTTAAAATTGAATATTTTTCATCTTCTCAAATTAGAAAATTGAATTTTTTTAATCTTAATTTTTATTTAGAATATTTTTCATTTTCTTCTCAAATTAGAAATTGGAACTAAAAAGTTCTTTGCATTGAATACAAGTAAATTTGTAAAACTATTATCGAGACAATTTATTAGTTTTTCAATTAATGCTTTTTAATTGAATACTATTTTAACTAGAGCCAACTGCATTTGGTATCATTTAATTTGGTATATGTTAAATGATATGAAGCATCTATATTATCAATAAGCTCCAAATTTTATTTTTTATTTCATCAAAAAATATTAGACGCGTTGAAAAACATCTCCTAATATATATGATGAAAGTCTCTTGTGAATTTTTTTTATAAACACATCTAATTGCATACCAATATAGATTGTATTTGTTCTCGTTGAAATGATTGAGGTAATTTATATATTTCAATGAAAACATTAATAAGAAAATAGATGAAGTATTGGATTCGATATCTTGTTCCTATTTAATCTTTTTAATCTTCTCATTTGTAGAACGATTTTCGCAGGATTTTGATGATCATATTCATCACTTATCATGGGAAGTCCATAAAATTTAACTATTTTCAAATATTTAAAGTTTGAAAATTAAAAAAAAATATAAAAATTATTAAATTCCCATACAACTTTCTAGTTATTGATATATTTTATTAACAATATTATCAATACAATTAAATTTATGAAAGTAAGCTAAAACATTTATTATAGTTAAAGCTTCATGGTAAATTATACAACGAATTCAAAATAAATTAGGTATTTCTGGATGTAATTTAGCATCCAATCCTTCATAGATACCCCTCAGAGATGAAATTTCATTTTACCTAAATTCAACTATTTGATTTTTGTTTTCCATTTTATCCCAATTCAACCATTTGATTTTCTTCATAACTTTATCTTAGATAATAAATCAAACACTCCTTTATGCATATATTGTATAATGTTATCTTTGATTTTTGAATGTTGAACAATTTTTTCACGCATAAATATAATTTTCTTATTATATATTTAATATATACAACCAATTGTTCGACTGTGTTATCTATACTTCCATCAATCAAAATGAGTTAAAAATGACGAGGAAAAATTTCTCTCTCTCTATTTTCCTAATATATCCCTAATATATCCATGATACAACGAGTAAAATAGAGAGATTTCTTGAAATAAGACTTTGCAATAATTAATTATGTATTTGGAGTTCCATTATATCTATTGAGAAATATCTATAACAACAAAATACATAATTTTAGATTATATTGATACATTCCCTTGCAATTGACGTACCTCCTCTGAGTTTAACACACCACAAAAATTTGGACTCTTCTTTACTAAGTTAAACAAGAAGGGCTGCGGGGCAGCTAGTCCTTGCCCCAGCCCACAGCGTATCTGCCCGTAAAAGCATGAGCGAAACGTGGCGGTTGCTGCCTCCGGGACGCCTGTTCGCGAAGCATAGTTGCAGCTAAAAGGACCTTAGCTATCGGTGTCTTCAGATAAGTTTCTGATATTACGAACCGGGTGTTTGAAGAGTGCCTGCTCCGCCCGCCAAACGGATCTATGGGTGTTCCAATACAGCCTGCTCTACGTGATAGAATAGATTTCTGACATTCTAAACTCATATAGTGATATTGAAGAAGGGCGTCCTTGTCAAAGCTCTGAGAGGGGTGTAGATAGTAGCCGTAGTTATTCGTTATGACGCTCTTCCTCATGGCTTGCTGCTATCGAAATCAAGGTTACTGTCACCGCTGTTTTCTTTTCTTGCGTCACGATTTCTTAACCTTTCCAGACGATTACATGTGCTCAGGTCTGTAGAATGTGATGTAATACTAGTATTGGATTGGAAGTTGAAATCAATCCTTTAGTAGGTGTAACGTTGTTAGAAATTAAGGAAACTGTGCAGGTTATAGTCAATCATTTGGACGAAGCTCAGCGGAGCAAGCCTATGTATATCAACATTAGCTGTAATCTTGCTGCCATTCAACACCCCACTTTCGGCCGGCAACCTGTTCCATACAGTCTATCACCCAGGTAACGAATTCTGGAAATTTTATTAATTTATCTTCACTCTTCTTCAACATTCGAGATTTTCAGGTTGGGGAATTTTTCTAATGAATATTTACATGGATGAACATCCACCCAATGCTGGTTACACTTTTTAGCGCATTGGCCACTTGTGAAGATCAAAGAAACACTACATTAGTGGTTGATATAAGAGTGCCCTCTTTTCATTGTAGTTTTTGTCTATATGATTTAATTATTGTAGTTTTTGTCTCTATGATTTAATTTTTGAATTATTTTTGATGGCTACCATACGTTATAACAAGAGTGGCATATCGATTCATGTACACGGTTTTCAATATTGTAACTGTTACTACGCGTATAAAAATGAAATTAACCAACCCCAGTTAACATGTTCGCGTTGGGCTTTAACATGTTAGGATGTATGCATGATCCTTTTGGCGCCCGCTCGCCACGTATCTCATCTACCAGATGACTTCATTACTGAGCATCCAGAAATCCTTCAGATGGCAGTAATATATGTTGCATGCCCTCCTCCCTCTGATGGCTGTTACCCCTTTGTATGCCCGCCATTCACTGTTCATTTGGGTTCATCCAGCACGTTGAGGGGTTCACACTACTGAGCTGTTTGTGCCCATTTTCTGAAACTGTTATTGTGCGCTATGCAGGTGATGTATTGGGATCAGATGAAGTTCAGACGCAGTCTTTAAAACGAATCCTGTAAACTTTATGAGCGAGAACTGATTTACCAGGCCTTGTAGAGATGTATTTGAATGGGGTAAGACTTCATTGTAACAGCTTATGGGAGCAATCTATGCTTATCATATCTAATTAGAGTTATTATTACGGTTTTAATCTCTCCTTCCTTGATTGTTAAATTTGCAGGAGCTTGAACTGGATAAATTTGTTACAGGGGTCTGAGAACTGTAATTAAAGTCATCCGGCAGAAGCTCTATTGGTAGCCCCGCCATGGATGCTCGAACCAGAGGTGCTAAACGGTAGTACTTGTGTCGGCTACCAGAAAGCCCCAAAGGCCCTCTTGTTTATGCCAGTTACTGGACAAGTGAATAAGGTTCAAGTTAGGGGAAAATTGGAAGTTCAGAGTGAAATTGTCATCGACGAAAGCTGCCCAGAAACTGCAAAACTACTCCTGAGCATGCCAGCCAGATATTGTCCAGCAATTTGCCTTGCAGGAAATTGGCCATTTGAGGTGATCTGATAAATCCGTCCCAATCTGATGAATAACAATAATCAATTAGGATAAATTTATCCCGGTAAGCTATGAAATCATTCTTCCTTTCGGAATATAGTTCTTGTGTTGTATCGTAATCGTGCTGAGTGTTGATATCGAAGGAGGATAATTTGCGAGACTGTTACTGAAGCAAGTCTTACAGCTTACGTCGGGGCGAATCCAAATTTGACCACACCCACAGCGAAACGAGTAAACTCTCAGCATTGTCACCTATTCATAGAGTTGTAGAACCCTAGATAGAATATAGCAGTTACTTCCTACGTTTATTATGTTCTTTTCATAGCAGAAAGCCATTGCTATTATGTTTCAAATATTTTCATATCAGAAAGCTGTTACTGTTTCAAATAATTTCATGATATTGCTAAGTGAAACCCGTTACTACTATGTTTGAAATAATTTCCACGAACCGATCTCCAGGCTTTTCATTCAACCGTTGGCTTGCTTTTTTCTTTGCAATTTGTCTGCAGCTTGTGGCAGGTCTACTCAGAGTGGAATCAGGGCAGGACGCAGTGACACGCCACTGGCTATACGAAAGAAGCTATGGGACCGGACAATGTATTGGAGCGTAGATTAGGTGATATACAACAACCTTCGAAAAATCGAATCCTTCTGCTGGAGCTTTGATTCGAGTAACCTGCACAACAATTTTGTAATATCTGTTAGTTGTTCATCTAATTTATTTGTTGATGTCATTTATGTTCCTAATATTAGTTGTACAGTGTATTTTGAGAGCTTTTTCTTTGTTTTACAGTTTATTTTGAAAAGAATTATTGCAGCCTTTTTTAGAAATAGTTAACATGGTCGGGTGTTGTTCAGCTACACTAGGCTTCGTACTTGACTGTTTACAAGTTGGTGTGGCGACCATTAAATATGAAGTAGAAGATTGTTGTCAAATTACTTCAATCAGAAATTTATGAAACTATTTACCTGATGGGAGCCGTGGTGACTTTGCAGGCGGCAATGACGACATTAGAGAGGCTGTTGCAGCAGCTCTGAGAAGGCTCCTGGGCACTCCCGGTCACGTAGAAGCTCATGTAGAACCCGCAAGAAGAATAAGACCACAAGACTAGCACAAGACCAGGTTCAACAAGCGCACCGTGGGGAGTATAAGAGAGCTTTGGGTGGTTTCGGGGCTTCCAGTAGAGCGCGGCACCTGTTACATGTGGTGGCAGGTGTGCATGTATGGCAGGCGTGCATGTAAGCGGTGGCAGGGGCGCTATTGTATTGTACCTAGTGTGCCATACATTTCCTAACATTAAATGTTAGGAGATTAATGCTAAGGATGAAGATAGCATTACTTCATCCAGCGTTCGAATGGCTCTAATTAGTTGTACATATGCCCATTGTTTCCTAACTTTTGAGCCTCCATACCTCGTTTTGAGGCCGAATAAGATGAAAATGGTTTTGATTGGTTAAAAGCGAACGAAAATATAGAATATTGTATCGCATGGGAAGAAACTTTGTTTTAAGTTTGTTTTAAGTTCAAATAGTTTATTGGTTATCGGGTCGGACTAATTGTCACCGACCAAAACCGATTGCTATAGTCCCTGCCAGGCCTGGAGGGCAGGGACTAATAATCACATATTTACATTAACTTCCACACATTTCTTAATAATATTTTGACAACTACTCCCTTCCAATCCATCTCCTCCGTTTCAATGGCCCTTTTAAAGTTACATCTTTCCCATCTATTTCATTAGAGTGTTATTTCATTGTAGGTAACATTGGTAAAGGATTCCCCATCCATTTTTTCGTTAACTTTTGCAACTTTTTTTTAAGACCCTTCTCTTCAATATTCTTATCAATTTCAAGTTCAATATCTTGAACATTTTCATAAACGTTCACCTTCCATGTTTCCTAGGTACAGTCTTCGAAGACATGGTTTCTTTACAAATTATCTCATTTTACATGCGATAAATGAATCCCCATAAAATCATATCAAAATATTTTAAATGGTCAATATATTTTAAAAACATGATTTTTTTTATTATCTAAAATTTCTCACAATTATATAACTTTAAAATATTTGTATGAACCTATAAATTTTTTTTTTTTCAAGTTATTAGACAAATGAATGACGTAAATAACAACATGTAATAAAATATATTAAAAAATATTATTCTTATTATCATCTTTGAAAATAGAAAAAATACACGAAAAACATGTTAACTAAATAATAATAAAAATTACAATAACAAAAAATTGAAAAAACCCAAAAAAATTGTGATAAAAAGACCTCCCTTTTTCTGTATACTTCCCTTTTCTGTATACTTGATTAATATCTCATAAACACAGATATGTTAATCCAATAATTTTTTAATATAAATACATGAACTATTTATAAAGATACATAAACTACCTTGATTCAATAATCAACTAATTAAGCAAATATCTCAATCTCACACCAATATAAGAATATAGTTAATGGAGAATATATTCAACCTAACTAGATTTAACAACCTCTTGAAGATTAGGAATAAACTCCTTAACTTATAAAGCATCATAACTAAGACAAATAGGAGCTATAAATATAACATTTCCCTTTAATGACTACTTGTCTTGATCTTGATCATGAAAGTCTAGACATTGTCCAACTTTTCACTTTGAAACATTATCCAAATATTGACTTCCTTATAAACAAACAACCATCCACTAGAATTCATGAGTATCCATCCATTGCAACCACTAATCTACTAGGATGTCCTTCATGTACATTATTTATTCAACCATCATATCTTCTTACCTATACCAATATTTGGACTTTTAATTCCCCATACATCACCATAACCATCATCCTTGGTTTTCTTAGCTTACCTATAACCATTCTCATGGTTTTTCATCTTGCCCTCAAACATAGTCCCGATGCTCCTAAATAAAACTATGAAGGAATAAGAAACTTTAGAAGAATCCATGTCCATATCTTCTCTCTCACACACAAACTTGATCACATCCTCATGTGGTTTCTATTTACAACAAACAATGCACTAAAATGACCACAAACCATTGCACCAAGTTGTTTCAACTTACCACAAACCTACACTTACAAAGCGATTTTTAGATTACCATGTACTACATGATGATACACATGCCTTCTCAGGACTACATCACAATTGACTTAGGTAAATTCAATGGGAAACTCCACCGATGGATATTCAGGATACATATATCATCTAGGACCAATACATCAAGTTAAACATGAGAGTGTACACTTGCTTCAAAGCTAAATGTGTGGTTTATATTATAGTATGGTCTTGATTCTATTGCACAACACTAACACAATTTCCACACAGTCAAATTTTACCTTGATTTTCCACTATCATAAACTCTCTACTGCTACTATTCCAACAACTATACTTCGTTTCCATAGTGATTCCAAAATATCTACCTTTGTTAAATTTGATACACGTACTATAACTTGCTTCCTTTGGACCAAATTCCAAATATATCACTACGATATCCAAAATCCCTCTGTCCTCCCTACAACAAACTCACCATTCCATTAAAAAATTCATTTTCTAATTAACACTTTATTTTTTCGAGTGAGAAAAACGTAAATATCTTCCACCTCTAAAAGTGCCCATGCTCCTCTGTTCATGTGTATAAATTTCACCAAAATTAGTTGGAAATCAATAATAGCATTGATACGCTAAATATAGTGGGAACCTATTATAATCTAGGTCCAAACATCATATAACCATGAATATTGATTAACCGAACATCCTATGGAACTACTTCTATCTAAAAAAATACATGAGTTCCATTCACTATATGTGTTTATTATCTAGGTAAATAGTTTGGATACAAGACATATGCAACTCACTCTTAGATTCCTTGTTCCTTCCAATTTAGACTTTTAGTGCATCATTTGACAAACAATTGATAGAGAAACACCTATAGTTATGACTCATTTATGACTACAACACTTCTTTACGAAGAAGACTAAAAAATGAATTTTACATCACAAAAAATATTTTAGCACTAAATATATCAACAATAGGTACATGGTGTATATGAAAGGAATTCAATCTTCCTTCTTTATAGTTGTTCACATTCTTGGAATCTTTGTTATCATAGCCTTTAGTGTCACTATCCATTTGTTTTCTTTGATTTCCATGTCCATAGGGGTATGATTTGCTATAGTAGCCAATTCTAAAAGAATCACTACATTTCATATTGATTTGGATGGACTTAATATAGTTTATATTCAATGAATCCAAAAACACATTACATGGATTCATTATTACCAACATGTAGCATTTAGTCCATCATGTGCTCAACCATCACACCTTATATCCAAATTACTAAACCATTCTTTAGGATCATATTGGGTGTTGCCCCTCATATTTGTGACTTCTTGTGCCTAATACCTCCATCGCTAATTTCATGTATAACCTCTAGCACATACTTGAGCTAAATTAAACCTCTCATGCTTGTTATAAATACAACCTGACTGTCTAAAATAGTTCCACCCTTTAGTTCCTTGAGATTTTTTTTCACACAAGTGTTCCATTACTCAGAAGGTCCAAAATGGCATCAACTATACCCATAATAGGAAATTATTCTAATTATCCATTATTTGTTAAAAACAGACATGATTTATTCCCTTTTCAAAATGCTTTTTCCTATTTCAAATCCATCATCCCTCTCGTAACATAGTAGGATATGCATGTCCAATTTGTGTTCTACTCTGGAATTGGGGAACATATTGATGGCCACTCCATCATCCCTCTCGTAACATAGTAGGATATGCATGTCCAATTTGTGTTCTACTCTGGAATTGGGGAACATATTGATGGCCACTCCTTCATGTGGATCTATTATTTTCCTTATAGATCCACTCAAATGATTCTAGCGTTCCTCATATTCGTGCCACACCACATCCGCAATTGGTGGATAGTGACTTCAACTAAAAACTGCTTCTACAACCTACTTGTGCCATTCTCTAAAAATTCAAACACACTCCACACATAGTGAGTTTGTAACCATGAATCCATGATGAAAGAATACAAATTGAATATCCCACTATGGTGATCCACGTGGAGACATTAATCACATTCTAGCCATCAGGACTAATGTTTGCTAGCATCACAAAGATGAACACTACCTCTTTCACAAACTTGAAGGCATTGATTGCTATGTTGTCTTGATCATAAGGGAAGACCTTCATCTCGATTGGAATATTAGAATAAAAAAGGATGGACTATAAACATGCCTTGCAAACAAAAATACATGTTAGATAGGTGGACATAAATCCTTTAGCTTTATTTCCATTTTCATGAAATTTTCCACCAGTTCTAAAAAATGAACTTGTGCTATTCTTCTCTCACGATAAGATTTCCATACTTTATATGTTATTTTTTTCTTAGTTCCAGTAACCACAATGGTTCATGTAACGTTATGCTCATGTGTTTCAATGACCTAAAATCATGAATCAACCCATATTTAGCATATACCTCTTTGGCAATCACTCTTCGAGAGGGTGAGTACGTCTTCTCTCACGATAAGATTTCCATACTTTATATGCTATTTTTTTCTTAGTTCCAGTAACCACAATGGTTCATGTAACGTTATGCTCATGTGTTTCAATGACCTAAAATCATGAATCAACCCATATTTAGCATATACCTCTTTGGCAATCACTCTTCGAGAGGGTGAGTACGTGTTGAAGCTAGGAATGACCTTCAATTTCCTACTAGTGTAAGTATCACCATTAATTTCTCTTTCTCTCAACTTCAAGTTCGTTACATTGTCCATGCTATCTAATCTCTTAATATGTTGAACATATTAAGAAAATAAGAAAATAGGAAAAGAATCATTCAAGCCATTCCTTTTAAGGTTGGAAACACATAGTATTGGTTATGCTACCACTGGGTTACGAGGATCTCCAGACACTAGACACTGTGCCTCTTTTGAAACTATTATAGGGAAGCCACTTGGTGAGGGGATAATTTATAATTTCCTTTGATACAAACCCCAAAATAATTAAAATGGTATGAGTAAATTACCATATTTGACGTTCCTTCTAAGTATAATTATTAACAATATTCCCTTCAAAAAAAAACATTCCCTTCATAAAAAGAACACATTTATGTACATTGAATGGGAAAAAAACAATCACAACAACTATCACTACAAGAAGTGTATTCTTCCCATGTGTTGGGCCCTAGCATGAGATATTACCCTTCCCATGAGAGAGTATTCCTAATCCTACTCTGATAGAAAATCAAAATTGCGTAAAAACACTTACATTAATCAAATAATGTTGCAATACCTTTTAAGGTTGGAAACACATAGTATTGGTTATGCTACCACTGAGTTACGAGGATCTCTAGACACTAGACACTATGCCTCTTTTGAAACTATTATAGGGAAGCCACTTGGTGAGGGGATAATTTATAATTTCCTTTGATACAAACCCCAAAATAATTAAAATGGTATGAGTAAATTACCATATTTGACGTTCCTTCCAAGTATAATTATTAACAATATTCCCTTCACAAAAACCATTCCCTTCATAAAAAGAACACATTTATGTACATTGAATGGGAAAAAAACAATCACAACAACTATCACTACAAGAAGTGTATTCTTCCCATGTGTTGGGCCCTAGCATGAGATATTACCCTTCCCATGAGAGAGTATTCCTAATCCTACTCTGATAGAAAATCAAAATTGCGTAAAAACACTTACATTAATCAAATAATGTTGCAATATAAATACATGGTTTTTTTAAGATAAAGAAATTATGTTAATTACATGATCAAGTCGTTGAGAAAATCTCTCACCTCGTACCAATATAGGAATTTGGTTAATAGAAAACATCTCTCAACCTAACTACATCAAGCAATATCCTAAAAGCTAGGAACACACTTCTTTACATATAAGTAATCCCACTTAAAACAAGTAGGAGTTATAGCTCTAACATACACTCATTATTTGTATACTTCTGATACGGTTAATAAGTAATTCAATTCTAAATTGAACCACGTATATCTCTTTCAACAAATTCATGGAAAACGAAAAACAATCATTTTCATTCCAATTGTTGGGTATATGTAAGAATAATCATGTTTTATTATATTGAAAAAAATATAATTTTAATTGTAAATAATAAAACAATAAATTATATATAAAATAAATTAAAAAAGCCATTAAAATTATACTTTAAAAAAATTTCATATTCTTGTGATAATGACAATAAATAACAGAGTATTTCTCAAATTTAAAGATATTTTTTTGAATAATAAACCCAATATTGTTCAAATTATAACTATCATTAGATAAGAGGAAAAAAAAATAATAATTTTATTGTAAAATAAAACAATAAATTAATAATAAAATAAAATAAAAAGCCAATTAAATTAATACTTTAAAATTTTTCATATTTGTGAATATGACAATAATAACAAGAGTATTTCTCCAATATTAAAGATACTTTTTTGATATACAACAATCACTTCGGTTCAAACTTAATAACCCTATCAATCCTAGCAAATAATAGCGAAAAGTACGCCATCCTCTTCATTGAATCTGTAGCAAAATTCAATAATACTTTTTATCGCTAAGATTTTAACTAATCAACAACATCTAATAATATAATCTTATTTTTTTTTAACTAAGAAATAAAATAGACCAAGTATAGATAGTGATATTGAAATCAAACAATAATAGATTATAATTTTAAGAGGACAAAGGGAGTGATTTGCGAAATTGCTAGCAAAATTGGAAAAATTTATTATGTGGATGAAGGATGTATGGGGCTTCTTGAAAAAAACATGGCTTGGTTTTTGGTGGAGGTGGTCCTATCTAGTGGTTTTTTGGATTCCATTGACATCTATTAGGCGGCCTTCTCCATCTAGCAACAAATTGATTATTGGGGAGTCCCCTTCAGGCATTTGGGATCTCACAAAGCTAGGCACTTATTGGTGAATTGTCCCTTCTGCCATGCGGCATCTAGAGAGGCACCAGAAAGACTGAGTCTAGTTCATAGATTCCCTCATGGACAGAAACATATAGAGTTATGAGGGAAAAATACACAACCAAGGTCAAAGATAGAAACTGGAATAACCCAATCATATATGATCTCGTCTTTCAATGAAAATAGGGTGGCCCCTGAAACACTTTCCAAACCAAAAAATAAGAACATAATCAATGGGACCAACAAGAAACCCTCTCCATTGTTGTACTAGACCCCCACCAAGAAGAAGGGCTCTACTACCAAAAATGAAGCTATCAAATCTAGAAGACTCTCCCTATGTTCCCCAATATGCATCAGGAATATCCAGGATTCCAATATATCTCCTAGCTCAGTGGACAAATATTTATTGGCTCTAGATGGCAACCAAAGTTTCGGCTAGAACCTTTATCCATCTGTAAAACTATTTCAAAATGAGTACATGGTTGAGGATGGAGGAAAGGACAAAGCATAGTCAATCAGTAGTATGGAAAAGTCTCCAAATACATGAAGATTACTCGATATGGTTTGAGCGAAGGATACCTTAATACCTGCTTTCTTGAAATGGTCAAGGAGACACTGTACCCGACCTTTGACCCTGAACCTTCTAATCTTTCAAATGAATCTCTTGGGATAACATCTGACCAGGAACTTAGAGTATTGATTCTTGTACAATCCAACATCTCATGAAGATCATGTAGCTTAACGTCTAGGGGTTGGGATCCTCCCAAACAATGAGATCCCTCAACCACTACATCAAATTAAAAAACCCTTTAATCGTATTTATGCAAGAAACCATGTCATCTAAAGAGAAAGCATTGGAAATATTACACAAAATTTGTCTAGCATAGTGTGCATGTGCCACTGGTTCAAATGGAAATCTAGGTGGACTCACCTCTATCTAGAATCCATCAACCTTTTCCTTTCAGATCTCTTAAACATGTGCAGGGATTATTTTGACTGGATATGGATTGGGGTCACATCGAAAAATTCATATCGTGAACATATATTCTCCTTACAACAACAAAAAACGTTTTTGGGAAAAGCTTGAATTATCTAGAATTCTAGATGTTCGGTCGATTCTGTTTGCTGGATATCTAAACTTCACCCTAAATTCAGGGGAAATATGCGGACAAGCTATTGCATTAGACCCTTTCGAAAATTATATTACTAAGCTCTTGAGAGGAAAATTCTCATTGATGTTGTACCTTTCCCTTTTTTCCTACATGGCATAATGGTCAGATTGGGGATGAGGGCATTGCCCAACAGCTAGAACGCTTCTTGGTGGATTGAATCTGGTTTCATAAGATGACTCAACCATAGTCCTACAATTTCCACATTGATATCTTTGACCATGCGATGATTGTATTGGAATGGCATTAGGACCAAGAACAACACAAGATCCCTTTCAAATTCAATTATGCGTGGCTGAGCGATCTTGAGTTTCATGGTCTGGTCAACGCCTCTTGGTATTTTCTGATCCTTGTGGCTACCCATAATGTAGTGTCTTAGGTTCAATTTAGGCTCAAAAGGTTGAAATTTGAACTCATATTATGGGTTAACAATCGAAAAATCAAAATCAAACAGGAATTAATGGAAATTGAGAAAGAACTAGAATGACTGGTGGATCTGATCATCCCTGGTTTCTTTTCTGAACACCAACATAAATCTATCCTATCATTAATGCTGATAAAGAAAAAAGTTCTCAGATTCCAAGAAGAGGAATGGTGTAAAAAAAGCAGGTTGGTCGAGGTAAAGAGCGGAGATAGAAATACAAAATTTTTCCACCATGCTGATACAAAGCAGAAGCATCAAAATTCCATTTGGGCTATAAAATCTGAAGATGGGTCAATTATCACATCCACCAAGGACATAAAACAGGTGGCATTCAAACATTTCAAGTCTCATGTTAAAGTAACAGATGGTGTCTTCATGGTAACAAAAATGGAGTTGGTAAAGTTATTCCCCCACACGGTCAATGAGGAGGAGATTGAAAGGATGGACAAACCCATATCAAAGGAAGAATTGTTGTAAATCCTAAAAGAATGGAAAAGGAAAAGATTCTTGGGTTGGATGGATAGGTTGTGGACCTTTTTATTTTTTTCTACGAGCTGATGGGTCTAGAAGTGGTCAGTATGGGACAATTAATCAAGATTTCTAGGCACATTCTAGGTGCAACAAAATCAACTTTTCTAACTTTAATTCCTTAAAAGTCTAAGCCTTGCTCTCTTGATGAATATAGACCAATTTCTTTATGTAATTCAGCTTAAAAAATGTTTTCAAAAGTTCTTGCAAACATAATTAAAAGGATTTTGTCTCCTCACATTTCGTTGGAGCAATTTGGTTTTTTGTCCAACAGGAGAATTCAAGATGTTGTAGAAATTTCTCAACAAACCTTGCACTCAAAGAAATCCAGAAAATTAAATTCGTGCTTCACGAAAATTCGTTTAATCCAAAAATATGACTGTGTGGACTTGGATTTTTTTTTAATGATCTTATGCAAAGTCGATTTCCCTCATAGACATGTTCGATGGATCAAAGCATGCTTCTCTTCAGCTGCTATGGTTATCCTTATTAATGGTGAACCTACCCATTTCTTCAAAATATATAGGGGTCTCCATCGATGATGTGTGCTATCCTGTTTTCTCTTCATAGTAGTTATCGAAGCCCTCATCAGGGGTATAAAGGCAAAAATGGAGGCTGGTGACATTTTTGGATGTAAATTAAATAGAAATTGTTCTTTGTCACATATTTTATTTGTGGATGATATCCTATGTGTAGGGGAGGAAATATTTAATGAATGGGCATCTTTCCATTTGTTCCTCGAAATATTTGGATATGCATCTAGTCTGCTAATTAGCAAATGTCAATCTGAAATTTTCTCTAATAATGCTGATTTGGAATAGATTCACTAGATTACTGCTCTTTTTGGGGTAAACATTAGTGCCATGTTAGTGGGTCTCAAATACTTGGTCTGCCATCTCAAACCTAGTAATTATTTCATTACTAACTGGACTTGGCTGTTAAATAAATTTGAAAAGAAGCTGACACGTTGGGATCACAAGTGGCTCTCAATGTGGGGAAGGGTCACCATGATCAAAGTTGTTTTGCAAAGTATCATGGTTTACTAGATGCATATATTCTATATTCCCTAAGAATTCATTAACAAGATTGATGCTCTTACCTCCAAATTCCTTTGGACTGTAATTGGACCCAATTGCAAGATCCATCTCACTCACCTAAACATGATTTCTAGGGCCATTCAGTTAGGTAGATGGGGCATTAAGGACTATGAGAGGTTTAAAATTGCTCTTCTACTGTCCAATATTTTGAGGGCCTTCAAAGAAAGAGGTCTCTAGTAGAGAATAATTTTCAGAAAATATCTTCCCTATCATGGGTTGGAGGAATGGGTGACTGCATGTGCACCAATCAATCCCCATTCACCTATCATCTAAAGAAGCTTCAAGCATGTGATTCCATGGTCTTGCAATAATCTTAGCTAGTTGGTGGGTAATGAATAGAGAATTTATGTTGGAATGGATGCTGTAGAGGGCTTTTCCGGTTCCCATATTCTCTCTATCCAATGCATTCACTTTCTAAATCAGCAATGAATCTTCACACTTGACAATATGGCTAGGGTGCAGCACTTTCCCTTGGCCTATCCCTCTTCACCTCATGCTTGGAATGTGGGCCTCCCTCAGTATTTGGAAGGGGTGGGAGTCTTACCTCTATCCTCTATGTCAAGTTGGGATCACCCTATAACATAACAAAGACTTTCTAGTATGGGGCAATGAGATACTAAATGAACAAATCTTCATCAAACAAGTATATTCTTACATTTCCTCCTCCATTCACTCTTTACCTTATTCTGATTGGTCTGTTAGCATGTGGGTTTGGGACACTCCATTGAAGATAAAATGTTTTTCTTGGCTTATAGTCTATAACCACATTATCACCTCAGAAATCTTGTTCAAGAAGGGTTTCATGGGGCCTCACTAGTGCATTCTATGAAAATTGGCTTTTGAGGATTGCTCGCACTTATTTTTATATTTTCCCTTTGCTTCTATTGTTTGGCTAGAGGTTTCTCTTTTGTTCGGTGTTTCTGTCACTTGAGATGACTCTTCAATTGTGGCCTACCTCATGAATTTTTCTCAAAATGCACCTACTTATAGGTCTGTTCCATTATATGTACTATGTGGGATATGGAGGGCTTCGAATGATCTTATCTTTGAAGGAAAATTCTTTGACTTATATTAGGTTGCCTTAAAAATTGTTGCCTTCTTCACGAAAATTGGTCCTTGGATGACAAAGGCCTCCTACCATTTTATTTCCATGCTTGATCTCTTTAGCATCTTTCCGATATGTTTTCTTGATGGGGATACATTGGGATGCATATGTGGTTGTGGTGCTTTCCTAAGAATTGCCCCCTCTTCACATTGTAGGTTTTGCTAGTCTGGTGGCAGGGGAAACAACATCAGGGCTGAGATGATTGCTTTATGGGGCGCCTTAAAATGTTCCTTATGGCTAGGCATCGAGTGGATTTCAATCTTTGGGGATTCCCTTACCTTTATTCAATGGATTTCGGGGCACTCCACCCTTGGGGTCTCCTTTCTCTGCAATTGGATGATTTGTATTAGGGATATAAAGGTAGCCTTTTCTGACATCTCCTTCTAGCATATCTTCTGTGAAAGGAATCTCATTGCTGACACCCTCTCCAAGTAGGGCCTATCTATTTCTCTTGTTTTTTTCCATTTTGAGTACTTTGTTGCCAATTTGTTATGTGGGCAGAGATTTTTCAAATTTTCATAGGTGGTTTTTGGTAGGTTTTTGCAATCTCTTGTGGCCTCTCCTAGGCCCGTAGTATGGTTCAATGTGTATCTTTGTTTTCCTTTCTGGTTTTGATGTCATATAAGTATGCTCCCTTCCATCTAAGCATGCTTGCTGCCATGATCTCTAAGGGTTGCTCTGTTATTTTTTGGGATAGATTTTGGTCTTGAAGGCTCGTTGTTGAGAAATATGGATGAACTATATTTTATCCAAGAAAACTTAAAACTCTTCCTCTTTTTAATGAAGAATGTCTTTTTTTCCTCTAAAGAAAATCGACTCTTTATTCCCCACATTCCTGTTTAACTTTTATGCATTTATCATTCATTAAAATAGAGCCATGCGGTTTTCCATGTTTAATGTTCTAATCAACACACTCTTCATCCATAGAGGCTATTTAATTAAAATAATGGTGCCACACTCTTCATCCATATACCCAATTTAATTAAAATAAAATCACCACACTCTTCAACGACTTTTTCAAAAATACATAAATATAATTGACAAGAACATTATGGAGGCTTACCGTTAGCCTCTACGTCTTTCATCATCTGACCCTGAATGGATGAGGGTCGTTGATTAAATGTGAAGACCCCTCTTCTATCTCACGATTCTCTCGTGTTAAATCACGTAATCAATTCCGCTGCTGGACAATGAGACCATTTCAAAACTTTAAATTAAATATTGAGATAAAATTGGAATAGACTTTTAATTACAATGTTAAAAAAAAACATAAGAGCTAGCTTCATTCTAGTCTAGTTAGTAATAATAATTAAACTTCTTTTGTCCTGCAATATCTAGGGTGGACCATTTTAAAAATTTTAAATCAAATATTGAGGAACTAAGTTTGGAATAGTATTTTAATTATAAATTTAAAAAAAATAGATATGAATTCATTCTAGGAAAGTTAGTAATAGTAACTGATGTACAGGAAACAAAATCATTGTTGAGATCGTTACCCATTTTCAGCAGCACAGCCATGATGAACTGTTGCCCCACACAGCTGAAAACAACGTTCTCGGTATAGCAAGGGAGCACCATGGACAACACACTCAATAGTTTCGAAATTCCAGCAGCCTCCTTCACGATAAATCAAATTTCCTCTCATCTTCATACTTATAGTCATCCTCGTTTACGACCCGTTTTTCTCACCACCGGTCAGTTGCATGATAGGTCACGAATTGGAATAACCCAAATTGGGAATAGGATTGTCAACTTTCACATTTGAAGAGTGGGTCTTAATTTTTTTGGAAGTGCATGTAGTTATATAACCCTTAACTTTTCAAATATGAAATGTTATAAAAGAAAATTGTACTTAGAGTAAATAATTTTTTCATAAAAATAAATGAAAAATGAAATAGTATCCTAATAGTATCTTATTGATGGTGCTTGACCCGCCAACGTTTAGGCAATATTTTTGATATGAAGTCCTAACTGGACCTCACACCGTCTAGAGTAGGAGTCCCAGTAGTGGGGTGTTAATTATGTTCATTGGTTGTGAAATACATAGAGTGGTTCTCAGTAAATTTGGTCAGATAAAGTGTGTGACCATGCAGAGGGTCAAGTGCAATACATGGTGGTTCCAACACACGAAGGGAAAAAGAAGTGATCCCCTTAAATCCTATAATAATACATAGCTTGAAAGGAACACAAAAGCTTAATGACATCACAAGATAATATGCGGAATAGACCACAAGTTAATAGTGACAAATTAATACAACAACACACATTCAACAAAATTCATACTATTGCAAATGAAATAGTTCATAAGCATAAGCGTAAGTTAAATTACATTACAAATACAACAAGAATAGTTCTATTATATTTACAACATATGCATGAAAATGTGTTGGCTCTAAGCTTTCACTAAAAGTGAAAGTTCCAATCATACATACATTATTGACGAACCACTAGCCCAAATAGTGGAACGTGAAGTCAACAACACCTACTCCTTCAAAGAAGTATACTCTCTCTGTGCAACAGAGAATCAAAGGCTCTCACAAAACTACCAAGTTTTTTTAGGCCTAAGCCTAGCCAAAATATTGGCTCCAAAAATCCCTTTACATGAGTTATGAGGTTCTATTTATAACAAGAGGGGGTGACTCTTCAACTCCCCTTTGTGACTTTTGGACTACCTTCATGACTTTTCAACTTATTTACAAAATAACTCATTACATTATATCATGAATTTTTTCATTCTAATATTGACACTTGAAATTCCACTTTATAATTAATGAAAAATAATACTACGTTTTACACTCATACCCATATAAGACAAAATAGGGTAGATACAAGTTGAAAGCCTAATAAGACAAAATACTATGATGTTTAAGTTTGAGGAAAAACTAGCTCAAGAACTTCCAGTTGATGTTTTTCGGTCACATACTGGTATCAAGATCAGTATTATGCAATGAAATCCCTAAACTGCGTGATGGTGTCTAGCTAGAAGTGGATTCTAGACTCCATGGCATCTAGGTCAATGTTTTGGAAACAATTTCTATTTGCCTCTGAAGCATGATCAACATTGTCTGTGCTTGAACAGGCACAACAATGTAGTTGTGCATGTTCTGTATATTTACATCCAAGTCCTCCTTGGTGGAAATCTATCTCAGCTTCTCCAAGTATTCATCTACCTCCTTTCTTGCATAGTTCTTACCTTTGGCTTTAGTAAGTGAGCCAACTAATGAGATCTTGTGGGTCTTCACCAAGTAATCCAGACTATTGTATATCAGTACATACGAGGCCTGGCTGCTGCCAATGAATGAGGTGAGCTTCTTGGTGTTCTAGATCAACATTTGCACCATTGCTTTTTCCAACTCTACCAGTGGCTTCACCTCATTACCCAATTCAAGCAGTGCCCATTTTATCGCATTGTTCGTTCATGCATGACACCAATTACATCTTGCACATTTCTCATATTTTTTTCCAAAGTATTTGTATTGCTGCTACAAGCCAAGCACAGTGGAAACTGCCTTATGCACAGTAACCAACAAATCATAAATATCTTGTGTGGTCCCTCCAAGTGCCAATAATTCATGAAGTATCATTGCCTTCATTTCCTCCAAGTGGACCTTTGCAGAAGCTGCATTTGGATCTACTGCATGGAGTTATTCAACCTCTTGCTTGAAAACCTACAATTTCTTTGCCAATTTCTTAATCTCGGCCATCAAACACTGAGTGTTCAACTTTTTTTCACCAACGAAGGCCAAGCTGGCTAAGGCGATGGCTTAAGGATCTTTCCCAGTGTTGACCACAATCACCCTTTCTCTCATAAAAGTAGAATATGCGAGATCATCTGCAAAATTATTCTTATGTGCTTGTACAATATTATTCTAGAGTTCATTGTACAACATATTGTATGTGTCCGCAATCAGATCATCCTTAAGAGGAATAAATTCCCCTTCCTCGCTTGGAGATGACTATGCTTCTAGAGGTGGTGGAGACTGAATAGTGACCTATTGTGCATTAGGTATTAGGTCAACATCATGATTCTATGACACTCATTCTGCCTCTGTATCATCGATACTTATTATTTTTTTAATATGATGAGAAAGCTCCTGATCCTACATTTGAAGGCCCTCTGCCTATACTAGTGGTTGGTTAGGTTCTTTCTCTTCATCTTTTTTACACATCTTTTCTTTTGCTATTATGCATTGCCTCTCTTCTTCTTCTTGCTTTTGCTTCTCTTCTTATTCTTGCTTCTTCTTCTCTTCATTCAATATCCTCTGCTACTCTTCCCTCTTCCTCTGTTCTTCTCATTTCATCCTCTATTTCCTTACAGCCTGTTAAAGCCCTGAAAATCGGGTCTATAAGAAGGGGGATACCCACCCAGTCCAAACCTTGAAAGCAACTCCTTTTCCATTTGGGATAGTGGGTCTGACTGGGGATAATGGATCCAATTTCCCAATTTGCTTGTGATGATGCTAAGGGATGATTTTTTTCTTTCTAAAAAGTTTCTAAATAAAATACTTCTAATCTAACTCTAATCTAACACATGCAATTTTATTCTAATAAACGGAAATATTTAATTGTAAAAACTATCCCGAGATTAACTCTTTATTTATGTGATCTAAAATAGCTTCCAACGACAATTGGTAATAAATATTATTCAATTTCCACAAGAAAATAATCCATTAAAAGTAAATTGTTTCATATAATAAATTATCCAAAACAATTATGATAACCATATCACATAATAAGTTATTCATACATTCAACACAAAAGGAATAGTTACCAATGAACAAAAGTGAAAAATAATAATTGAACATTTAGACTTTCATATATAAACAACTGAAAATAACATATGACTTGACGCATAAGTATAAATTTTTAAGAGATAAAAGTACCATTGATAATAAGTCCTACTCATGAGCTTCAACAATATAGATTTACCATCTCATAATTCAATATCTACTAGGAGTATAGAAGTGCATTTCAATAGCAAACATTAAACACATATATAAATAAATCTCGTTCCATTCATCATTTATCAAAACTTCCTTAGAGGGTGCAGAAGTGCATGTTCTGAAAAACTGTTTTTTGACAAATTTCTGGACCGCTCTCTAAATGCATAAGAGGAGTTTAAATACTACTAATTAAAGATTAAAAATAGATATTACAAAAATATAGGAGGAGGTTTAAATGACTATCCTCACTAAAGAAAAAAATAAATAAAAATTAAACGGAAATTGTATCTAAAAATCAACTATGGATTTTCTCTCTTAAATCGCAAGAATCCAACATCGACTTCAGGAGTGTCGGTTGGCCGGCCTCTGATTTTAATTGTCCTGTGAAAATAGAATTAGCAAGCACTGGAGCTATCTTCTCGGTGGAATTTGTAAGGCACTTCAGAGTCATACACTAATTGTGTGGTTTCACCAAATATTGCTGGTAAGTGTCCCAATTTAACTTAGTTAACCTTTTGATTGACTCTACCCTTTATTCAGCTTTCTGTCTCCAACTTGTCTGTAGTTGTTGTGTTCTTGGGAGAAATCCTAGAGCGGTTTCCAATATCAGGTGAGCTCTGTGCAGATTTTCATTGACATAGTTAATGACACTGCTTGCTGCTGTTACTACTTCTTTCGCTGCCTGTTCTGCTTTTTTGATCTGTGCATCCCATTTATTAAACAAAATTTCTTTGTGGGATTCATTGATCTTGGGCAACCCTGCTTTCTTTCCTTCTTATGATTCCTACCAATTCAAATAGTCAGAAACTTTCTTATCAATTAAATCATAATCAAGTCGCAAATCAATGACTTGACTTGTGATTTTGTTGCTCATTTCACAGTGAGAGTTCCATTGTGATATTCCTCGGAAAAGTATTTCCTGCTGTTGCAAGAGTTGATCATTTAAGGAAAGGGCTTCTATCAAAAATTCTGTGACTTTAGGATCCTCTTTATGCATTTCTAACGTGGCCTGTAATTGCTGTTCCTTTTCAACTAGACTGCTTTTATAACCCAGCTGCATTTGCTAGAAGTCCTGCTGTAACTTTTCTATTTTTTCTTCTGCTTCCCAGCTAGTGCTGGCCTGCTGTAACTATTGCTGCAAAAATAGGATTTTATCCTGTTTATCTTTAAGAAATAGCTGAACTTCGGATGCTTTGTCAACAGTAGCAGAAGCATAAGTTCCTATGATTTGGGACAACCTAGTTAGGTTATCTGTCATATCAGTGGTAGGGTCTTGCCAAATGACATCCAACTGCTCTGCCTCAGGTGAGAGCATGCTATCTAGTTTTCTCTTCTTTCTCTGTCTCCTGACTATGACTTTGTGCTGCCGGCTGTAAAACACATCTAGAGGAGGGATTTCTTCTATCTTTAGCATGATTTCAGATGACGAAGCTATGGGAATGTGTTTAGTTTCTAGAGCATTGACAAATGTTTCAATCACCATTTTTGTGATTGTCTGTGCTAGATTCCTTGGTGTCTCCAGATTTTGCTCCTTAATGTTAATCAATTCATTAAAGGATTCCCACTCTTTCTCCAGCTCTATTCTTAATGGCTTTGTTGGCTAGATGAGGGGAGCAGGAACTTCCACCTGTGTTGGCGACAAAACTTGCTACTCAGGATTATCCTTAGATTGGGCAGTATCCTTGACCAATTCTTCACTCTTATTGTGTCACTCTCTAACAATCTAGACCCTTCTGGTGATTCTCTTCTAGACTTAGATTTAGACTTGTCTCACACTGAGCTTCCACTTATACTAATGTTGGGAGTGGGTTTCCTTATTGGTTCTAAGAGTGTTATGCTTCTTAACCTACAAAAGATACCCAAATACAGAATATGCGAACAAAAGAGACCGAGAACACAGAATGGCAATGACTTTATTATTCAGAGAGAAATTTTCACTTGCCTCTTCAAGGGGGCAACCTCCAATAGAGCAGAGCTCGATTACAAAAATAAGACACGATGCTCCTCGCAGGGAGTTACTATCCTTTATATATGACTCCTACAAGTAATACCACGGGTCAATACCGCTTATTACTAATACCATCCATCTAATACTACAGCCTATTTGCAACTAATTGTGGTTCCTTTATTAATTGCGAATTAACCACTTACAATTATTAATACGGGATTTATTGACTCTTAACTATGACGTGGTCCCATTACATAGATAAGGGGCTTAGGGTGGGACCCTAACATGCCCACCCCCTTAAGACTAGCCTTTTCCCCAAGGCTGAAGCTGCGGAAACTGCTCCAGAATAGTGGCTGGCTCCCAAGTTGCATCTTCTGGAGAGGTGTCTTTCCATTTGACTAGGACTTCCTTAATCATGTGGCCACGCAGTTGCTTGACTCGTGTGTTGAGGACCTGTTTCGGTTGAAGCCAGATGGATCCTTCTTCGTCCAATTCTGGTAGACTAGTCTGAATTCTGCAATTATTCCCAATCACTTTCTTGAGGCATGAAACATGAAAAACTGGATGGATTTTTGTAGTAGGTGGCAAAGCCAACTTGTAGGCCACTTCTCCAATGCGTTGAAGTACTGGATATGGTCCGTAGAATTTGGGATAGAGTTTCTGACATCCTTTGTCTTTGAGTGATGTTTGCTTATATGGTTGGAGCCATAAAAAGACCTGATCCCCTTCTTGAAATTGGCGCTCTGAGCGATGCTAGTCTACCTGTTACTTCATGCGGTTCTGAGCTTGATGAAGATTCTCTCGAAGCTGGGCGAGCATAGTTGCACGGTGTTGTAGGAGTTGATCCACTGCTTGGACTTTTGAGCATCCCTTGAGATACGAAGTAGGTGAAGGCGGGAGTTGACCATATACTGCTTCATAGGGATTCATTTTGGTGGTGGCATGATAGTTGGTGTTATACCACCATTCAGCCAGAGGTAGCCACTGTACCCAAAGATGTTGTTTTTCTGAAGTGAAACACCTAAGGTAGGTTTCTAGACATTTGTTGAC